>JAJIBD010012418.1:0-59753 GCA_021461705.1 Cryptotis parvus
AGTAAAAGCCTTATTAGTGAATGCATACAAACATGAACACGCCCAGGACAGTCTAATGAATCAGAAATCTGCTGGCCTGTCACATCAGAAGTCCAGCATGGCAAACAGGAGAAAGGTTCCAGCAAAAGGACATAAAATCCTGACAGACCATTATGTATTATTCAATGCTGATACAAAATTCCAATTTAGAAGGTTATGCATTGGCAGAGTGAGTGAAAGCCTCTGACTGAATAGATAAAAAAAAGAATAAAAGCTCTCCTGGTATTTACCTGATGACTTCAGTTCACAGACATTACCTCCTGCTCCAAAGCACAGAGTACAGGGGCACAGCTCTGGGGACTTCAATGTTGAAAAAATGACACTCATTCAACAGCCATCAAGTCTGACAGTCTCTTCATCTCAAATTTAAATCCCCCTGCTACTACCAAGAAATGACTAGAAGCTACAACATTTAACTGTAAGGAATGATGAAAGGTACTCTCAGCACAGAAGCCCACAAGGGTGTCTGTGGGGGGGCTTTGATGTCCCACTCCCTGTAACGCACCCTCAGCCAAGCAGCTCACTTTGCAGCGGGGAGCATATCCAGTTGAAAACTGTCAGTAGCCCCTGACGACTTGCCATCCATCTTCTGCTAGTCTAGCCAAGCCCTTTATTCTCACATGATACCAAAAACATATGGTTGTAAACAGCCCTGCAGATGGAAGCAGAGAGCTCCACAGAAGCCAGGGGAACAATCTGGCTGGCACATGTATCCTCACATCAGAGCAAACCTCCACAGCTCGTGAACCATATGAGGGAGTGCATTTACAAGACTAATACAGACAACACAAGGCAACAAGAAAGTTCAAGACGTGGATTTATAGAGCTCCTGTATGTTGCCAACTAATTAGAAATCCAATCCACCATCTAGATTCCTGGGTTATATAAATCTAAATCAAGGGTTGGTTTCCAGAAAAAACCATATCCATACATTCATATTTTCAAGTTCATGGATATTATTGGCTAAGCAAATTCTCATCACCAGTCAATCCTATCCAAATGAAGTTGTAAGTGATTTAAGGCAAAAAAAAATGTTAAAGTATATATAAATACTCAAACTGGCCAAGAATCCTAGAATGTTTTTATGACATTATGTCCTAACCTTTTCATAGGCTATGTTTATATATACTTAACATATTCACTGATTGCTAAAGCTAGTCTTAATTATAGAATAGTTCTATCCTGAAATTAATGTTTTCAATCTCAGGACAAGCTCTGTACATGAGAAACTATTCAAAAAGCAAAAGTAAAATCTTTGAAGCAGGATGTGACCCCCAACAGTCACTGGGAAGCACTTCTTTTATAATAACTTGTGCAGGTCATGGAGAAGTCAGAGATAACTAACACAGATATTTAACGATAAGTAAAAGCATAACACCATTGTTCTATAGCAGTTTCTCACAACTGTAGTCCCTGCAACAAGTGAGCCTTCCTGCATTATTATGGGTCTAAAAATAAGCTTAGTTGATCGAATTTCAGCAAACTGTCACTAAAGAGCACAAATTGTCATTAGCTTCCACACATTAGCCAACATGGAGGACATTATTAAATTATTATACAGCAATGAAAAATTGTATTCAATTCCACTTTTTAAAAAATTGACATTATTTTCAACACACAGAAATTTACATAGCAGAAAGCTCTGTTTGAAGTAATTAAGAAAGAACATGACAACAAAGTGATGCTTGGAACAGTCCTGAATGTCAACTATTTCAGCGCGTGGTGACCATCATTCGAGTTCTCGAAAGAGTCACTTGTCTCTATGCATGGTGTCTCTACTCTGAGCAGCAGGAAGTGAAGGGAAGGAAGAGTAAAGATGTGAGAGCATAATACAATGCCTGCCCCACCCTGGGCAGGAAGCACTGCCCCACCCTTACCCTGGAAGCACTACCAAAATACTTCACCTCTGCCGAGAGACTGAAAAGATTCAGAGGTTGCTTAAATGAACGCCTAAGTACCTCACCCCAGTGTGGTGTGCAACATGGCAAAAGAAAGAACAAACAGAGTGTGAAGCTACACACCAGGCTGTGTCTCTGTGTGCCAGCACCCCTTTTGTCTTCCAACTGGTTTCCCTTTACAAACGAACTGAACATAATTTTGAAAGTCCCCAAAAAAGAGAATCATATTTTCACTACCTCTTTATCAGGTATATGTGCTACTCCGAAGATGTCCAAGTTCAAGCTGCCATACCGAACACACTCCAGAATGACTTTGCCCACATAACTAACTAAGCCTTATCCTTTCCTCTACCACTTCTTCCCTCAATCCAAAGTAATTTTGGTTGTTATATGCAGTGCTTCATGTAATATAGTTGGCTACAAACCTTTCCAACTTAATTATTTTTTTGTTCTTTGGATAGATACCTAGGAATGAACTTGTTGTATCATACACAACTGTCCAGTGATGGAGGTATGGATATAGAAGCTCTGGTCTATACAATCTGCCTTTTGAGATATATGGAGGGACCAGGAAGGGCTCATGCTAAGTGAAATCTGGCAGAAGAAGGAAGAAAATAATGAGCTCATATGTGAGATACAAAAGCAAAAAAAACCTACAAAAACCAAAGAGAAGTCGGTCTCTGTACCCATGTTGAAGAGCCTATTACCAGAGGGAAGTAGAGAGGGTGTCCTCTGAACTATGGTGTAGGGCTATTAGGACTCTGATAGGAGCTGTGATGTGTTAATAAATAGCCTAAAGAACTGTGAAACTGTACCTCCATATATAAATGGTCTTGTCAAACAATTTTACCTCATTTTACAAAGGGGGGAAAGAAAATAATTCTTATTTCAATAAAATCAGTTTTAATTGCAAAAAACAAAAAAAAAATAAGGTCATGAAAGACCTCAAAACTTTACAGTACAAAGGTAAAAATTTGGGAGTGAAGAGGAAGGGAAGGAAAGAAAATTTGGATCATTGTCTCCTAGACTCGAATTGTAATGCAGGACTCAAGGCACTGACCCTGTTCACTGAGCGGAACAGAAGCTGACACTTCTTAGTCAGTTACCTGACCAAAGACAGACATTGTAAATTATGTGCCCTGGCACTCTGACTCCAAAGTTCAAGTTATAACATAAAATGGACTTGAGCTAAGAGTTGTTAGGAAGAATCAAATTCCAATCTTCACTTGATACAGCTAGTTATCATACTTCTTTGTTGCCAAAGGGGGAAGAAGGGCTACATGAAAACTGATGCTTTCAATTAAAATCTGTACAATGAAATTAAAAATAAATAAAACAATGGCAAAAGTGTTAGCTTACATGCTTTGGAGATAAAATGAGGATCAATGCCTCTATGTGGGTTGTAAAAACTTTTCTTTCTCTAGCTTAAATATTGACCAGGCAGATATTCCTGAAAATATTTTTTCTGTGAATTTATGATACTCAACTGATGATGGATGCCATTTATTCTGCATGCAGACACACCTTTGTCACAAGCTTTACTAGCAGTCTTTTTCCAATCAAGAATGAATTAGGGCTCATGAATGAGGAATGATTATCACTGAGAAGCTTGTTCTGCAAGTTAAGTAAATATTTTTTGGAACAGACATCATCAAATAGAAAAGTAAATGGTAATATCCATTTGTAACTTTGATGGCATAGACACACACCACATAAAACTACCTTAGGGAAAATCTTTATATGTAAGATAGCAAATGTGGAATATTATGTTCCCCAGGACTGTCACAAACATACTCTGTGGAGAGGGTGAATGTATCTATCTAGTTTCCTCAGGATTACTAAAGGCACATATTCCCCCAAATAAAAATTCATGCAAATAATTCCTGAGTCAAATCACTCCTCAATTATCTAAGGGCATAACAGCCTATAGAGATTTTAAAAAATCAGAGGCTTCTTTTGCATTTCTTTAGCCTGCTCTCACCACAGACAGGATTACTTCCCCTAAATCAGCCAGGCTGCCTTGTTTTCTTCTATTGAGTACAGAAAGCTGAAATAATCCCTCTTCCATTCTCCTTCCTGGTCAAGAGACCCCGACAGTTGTTCAATGAGATGGAACAGATGGGAATTTTATTTTCAAGGAACAGACTCAGCAGGCAAGCTCTTCTTAGTACCCTTGGCACCGGTAGTCTTTTTGCTTTTCTCTCTTCTTTCTACGGAGATATTCAGGGGTAGCATCAGTCTTGCCACCACAAGGGCAGGGGTAGCCACAGGACATGAGCAGACAAAGAGATGAAAGAGGGCTGAGTTCTTGGTAGCACTGTGTATCTGTGGCTTTGGTCTTTCCCCTTGCCCTTGCTTCTGAACTTGCAATATAAGAAAAATTACTAGCATAAGTTTGTGCCACCATAAATCAATTCTCTCTTATAATTTGTACCTTGAGAACAGTCCATATTGATATAAACCAGATGGGTTACAAATGACAGCTGTATTCACTGAATTTCAAGCCATATCGCCAATGCAATTATTTTAAAACATTATTCAGAAATATCTCTTCAAAATGTATATTAATCTGTTTTAATCTTTGCAGAAATTTCAAAAAACAAGATTGCATTTCCCCTTTTCTTTTAGCATGGAAAATATAGACAGAGTTGCAAATAAATCCTTAAAGTTATATTTTTCAAAATTTCAAATGAAAATAAGGATACACATTGGTGATTCCAAGCTGATACATATGAAAATTCCTTACAGACCCTGCAATGTATTTCTTCATTTGCTCTTTAGAATATCATTTCAGGGAAATTTGTATATTTAGGCATATAAAGTAATAAAATTCTATTTATTTTTCATTTTTGGAATTTGTGGCCTTGCTTAGCAATGCAATGTTTATTCTGGCTCTGTGTTCAGAGATTACTTCTTATAGTTCTCCAGGAGGACATATGCAGCGCCTGGGATCAAACCTGGGATGGCTATATGCAAGGCAAGTGACTTGTCTACTGTACCACCTCTCTGGTCCCAAGAAAATTTTATTTTCATTACATGACATGAGTTTACAATCAAAAATGGTAAGTTATGCCACATTTTATGCAGAAAGGGGGAAATACATTATATCTATGCAAACACATCACATACACTTTCAAAGAAAGTGCTTCAGACAAATTGGCAGTATAGAGATATGGTATATCTATAAATCTGAAAGAGAATCAACAAATCTGAAAGTGTGCGATCCAAACAACAACAAGCAAACTTTAAAATGTGCTTATCAAAAAGCAGGTTGGGTTTAGGAGGGAAACTGGGGACACCACTCAGAGAAGTTGACACTGCTCTGTTGAAAGTCAACTATGTTGAAACTAAGTTGAAACTCAATTATGAATAACTTTGTAAATAAAAGTGCCTTACTGCTCTTTAAACTAAAAATCAATAAAAGGTAAATATTATATCAGTTTAAACTACACATAAGTGGAGGCCAGAGCAATAGTCCAGCAGGTAGGACGTTTGTCTTGCACGCTGCCAACCCAGGTTCGATCCCCAGCATCCCATATGGTCCACTGAGCACCACCAGGAGTAATTTCTGAGAGAAGAGGCAGGGTACCTGAGCATTGCTGGGTGTGACAAAAAAGCAATGAATGAATGAATGAATGAATGAATGAATGAATGAATGAATGAATAAAAATAAAATACACATGACGATTCATGAACTAGGAAGGGGTTTCTACCACACCTTCTCTATGATGCTCAGAAACTACTTCTATTGGTGCTCAGGGCACTATGTGATACTAAGAATTGAACCTGGGTATCCTACAAGCAAAAGATCACTCAATTCTTTGAGGTATTTTTCTTGGACACATTATGAACAATTTTTATGTTGTACAACTTTTGAATGTTGTACAACTTTTGAAACTATTTGAAGATAAACTAAGCAGATTTCATACTATTTAAAACTTTTTTAGCAAATCTTCTGTGAAAGAAAAAATGGGAGAACCCATGTTACTTTGTTCATTAAAATGAGAGGACATTTCTATAGCTACTAAATCTATATCACCTATATACTCCATTGGTGAATAGTTTGTTCATTCAGATGATGAATACTCTCAAAACCAATTTTGAGAACCATGTTTTGAAATTTCAGTTTTGACAACTCCTCACCAGTTGGCAAGTGTACCACAAATGATTCCATTTGGAAAGTACATTTTTAATTGATATCTGCCCAGCAGAAGGAAAAATACTATTCAGACATGTCCAAAGGTTCTCTCTGCTTGAGAATTCTGACTTGGGCTGTTTTACTACATTTTCTCAGAAACACTTTAACAACTAAATGGATCAGAAATGATTTCTTATTAGAGACTCTCTCAGTATTTTTCAGACATTAGATTTTCAATTCAAATACTGGTGAGAGCCTCATTAAGTTTATACTTATCCTGAAACTCATTTCTATAGTCAAAATGAGTATTTGGAAAAGAAAGAAAAGAGATCAGGCATTACTTTGCAGTGTATTCAATTAAGTAGGTGGGATTCCTTGTGATCATTATTCTTGAAATTACTGAACAGAGTTCAATTCTCCAAATTATATTTTAAGTGCGTAGAGAGAAAAATCAAATTAAAAAATACCTAAAAATACAAAGAGGTGCTTCCATAAAAGATGCCAATTTGGGGTCAGAGAGATGGCTCAGAGACTAGAGAGCATCCCTAGCATGTACAGGGCCTAGGCTCAATACCTGGACCTGCACGCTCTCCCAAGCTTCACTGGAAATAGTGCTAATGCTCTCAGTCACCGCTACGAAAATTCCCCTCACCAAAAATGACAAAAACCATACAGACAAAACCCCAAATTAACAAAACAACATGTACACGCATAAATTCATCACTATTAAACATAGAATTCCTACCTTCTGACATCAACTGCTTCCTGTGGCCTTGAATAAGTGGGAGTGGAATCCTCCACATGCATGACATGTCCTTTTACTGTGTATTTATGATTGAGGCCCTAGAAGACTTCATGTGCCAGGAGAGGTGGTTCCAGAGTGTGACCTCTCTGGGGACCCAATGGGAGTTTCCTAAGAAACAGCAGAACAAATCGACAGGCACTACCCTCTCTGACAGACCTGTCTGCAGATGAGTTCCCTGAGATTACGGGTTCATTTGCTGTTAGCAAGTTGTCTGGTCTGATGCCCTTTACTGAAACTCCGCATGAGTTTTCCCTTTTTGTCACACACCATTTTACCCCAGAGTCTCTGTCCTCCTTGGACAGATGTTATCATTGCCCATATTAATTCTACAAAGGGTGACATATGGTATCTACTTTATTATTATTATTATTACTTTACTATTATTTTTATTATTATTTGCTTTGGGGGCCACCCGATAATGTTCAGGGGTTATTCCTGGCTCTGCTCTCAGGAATTCTCCTGGCGGTGCTTGGGGGACCATATATGATGCTGGGGATCAAACCCGGGCTGGCATCATGCAAGGTAAATTCTCTACCCACTGGAATATCACTCCAGTCCCACTACTTTTTTTTTTATTATTATTATTCAATTTGTTTAATGGTTTCATGGAATTTTGTTTCGCTTTATTTTGAAGGCCTCATGACAGCTACTTTTAAATGGAAAATACTCAGGAATGCATGCAGCAAAGGAGTTTATTTACAAAACATCAACTTGTGCATGGCCGCTTTTCTCAAGTAGATAGTGCTGAGGCAGTGGGGCGGGTAAGACTTAACATATAGTGCAAAAAGTTCTTCAGTCATTCATCAGCTTTGTATATAAGAAGCAACTGGCAAGAAGTCAATGAAATGCTTTGCATCCATTTTAGTTGGTTTCTACTAGGTTATGTTATACTGTCAGACATCAAATACACATCTATTGATCCCGAGGTGTTGCCAGTGACACCTTTCTGCCTTGAGATGTACCACGTGTTAGGGGATTGACTTCCAAGAGAATCAGCACCAAGGTCAGGGCAGTTGGAAGAAGACTGGGTGAGAGACTGGATATCTGCCCAAAAAAAAAAAAAAAAACAGTGACTTGGGCAACTGAATGATTGTATAGTATTTTTTCCCAACCAACTCTTACTCAAGCAAAAATAAATGCTGCCTGGCCATAATGTTTAGTCAAAGTTCTGTACCTTCCTCTTTCACCTTATTGTAAGAGGGTGGTAACTGGATTCCAATCATCCCTACAATGACCCAGTGTCTTTTATTACTTCAATCATGTCTTTCATACTAGTTTAACAGTAACTCATTTCTTTATTCCTGAAATGAGATCCTGCAAACTTATGTAACTTTTTCCAGAATATAGAAATGACAAAACATTTAAAAACATAAAATCCAGGGCCAGAGCAATAGTACAATACATAGGGCACTTGCCTCACACGCAGCCCATTTTGGGTTTGATCCTTGGCATCACACATGGTTCCCTAAACCCTGACAAGAGTGACCAGGGAGTTCAGAGACAGGAGTAAGCTCTGAGGATGCTGCCAGGTATGGCTCCAAACCAAAAACAATATTTTTTAAAAAAACATGAAACTATATGTTTATATCATTTTAAAACTTTCTCTTGTTTATAAAAATATTTTCTACAAATTGGATTTTCTTTCTCCATTTCCCTCATTCCCTCCAACATGAAATAATTACTCCTAGAGTTAGAATTTCTTTCAGATAATTAGAATATTTACAAATGTTCCATGCTGTTATCTTCTAAGTTATTATTTAGCTCTCTTTATAGATTCATTGGTAGAACTTAATATTTTGCAACATGATTAACTGAATATGAACAATGAGTTTTCCTTTCAACCTATTGGGCCCCTAAGATTTTACTGCTGCAACATAGCAAGTTTATAAACTAAGAAAGCATTTTAAGTTAAAAGATACACTAAAGAATACTATAGAAAATATCTTCCTTACGGATATATATGGGTTTTTGAAAGGCCAAGGAGGCTCCTTCACCTCCCCCAAAGTAAATATTTGGAATAAAAGAGCAGTACTTATTGTTGGTAGACAAATCAGTATTGACTCTATAATAGAGTTAGATTCCTAGTGCTAGGAGAAAATTTATTAGTCTTTTATAATGCTGGAACAGAAATTGCTGGTTTGGAGCTCTTTCCCCAACAAAAACATCATATGCTTCAGCTAATAAAAAAAAAACTGCCTGCAATGTGGTAAACAGGCTTGCCCAAGGTTACTAACATACTGGAATTCCAACCAAGAAAGACCTCTGAATTCCCACACCAGGTGGTCTTGCATTTTAAGCACAAGAAGTGCCTTAATATATCAATTGTCTATTTCAGTTTCTATGTTCTACCATTTAAAATAGTCCTGTCACGGATGCAAGGGAGAATGAAAGGCATGTTCTGCCTGAGGAGTAACAGAGACAGAAAGAGAAAAGTTTAACCCTTGGCTGGCTATAGTATGGAGTTTACTTGGATTAAGTATTTCAATTTTGCTGTATGTTTTGAAAATAGTATTTATTAAGTCTATATGCAATTAAAAAAGTAATTATTGGAGCCAAAGAGACCATCTAAATGGATTTTCATGCACCAGCTCCTAGCTCTATCCATGGCACCTCATTCACCTGAACACTGTTGGGTGTGGCCCTTGTGTAAAGTACTATTGGTCCCAAGAGCTTCACCTTCTGACTTACGAAACAGGGCCTGAATTTAACAGAATATTCAGTTCTGAATAGTCCTTCAGTAAGTTCATTCTACATATCTCTAACATCCTGAGCCCCTATCCCATTCATGCTATTAAAAACTTTTTGCATTATATCAAGTGAAAAATGTAATGCTATTATCTGTATTTAAAGTTTTGGTCTTTGAAGAGAAATGTTAATTAAATCATTTTAAATACATCAACCTTGTTATCATAAAGATAAGAGAAAAGCAGAACATTTTTGAATACTAAAAAAATTTAGCTCCCCCAAATTTATATTTAATGAATATACTCTAAAGAATTCTCAAATAAAGAAAAGCTAAAAAGAACTGTTCAAGAGATCTTTCTGAGAAAAATGACTAACAGAAGTTCTCTAAATAAAAAAATAAAATGGTAATAAAAACTTTAAAACATCTGAAAAAAAAACAGTGCACAAAATGATATGCATAAACTTGGCAAATATTTATTTCCCATTGAGCTTTTCTATACTATGAAAAATGAACATAACAATGAACTAGGACAACTAGATAGAAAATCGGAAAGAATATAGATTCAGTGGTAAATCACAACACCTAATAAACATCTACACATTCTTTACTCAACCAAACTGTAGTATACAAATTATCATATCAAAAGAAATTTAAGCAAATATAGACTATAAAATACTAGAAGTAGAATAAACATATATGCAACAAGTTTTTTTTCCAAAAATAGAAAATTCCTTCATATTTCACTATCCTTGGATCATTCTGCTGCTTTAATTATACAAGTATTATACAAAAAAATAACAATTTACTAATATCTATATAACTTATTATATCTACAACTATAGGAATAAAAATAATTTATCATTACTTAAACAATTTATCACCAAATAACCACAGGCAATATAAATTTATATACCAATCACATCATTATCATTTGAGGAATATAAGGGTAGTTTAATTTGCCATGTTAAAAGAAGAAAGGCTAGAGAGATAATATAAAGGTTTGGCACTTTTTTCATATGGGAGACCCTACTTCAATCCCTGGTACTAAAACAGTTCCCTGAGAATTTCTAGGAGTGAATTCTAAGCAAAGATCTACGAATAAGCCCTGAGTGCTAATTATATGACCCCAAACATCTCTCCCTTCACAACAGGGGGAAAAACACATTTCTATATCATTTGGTGAATTAAAAAAAAACAGTTAAAAGCCATCCACTGTATGCATGATCTAAATAGGAAAAAAAAGAGAAACGTCCTTGAATTATAAAGAGCATCTAAAGGAAAATAGTTAATATCTGATTTCAGAGTGAAAAATGAATACATTTTCTACTAGACATAAGAATAGATTTTTCTGCTTTCATTATAATTAGTCATGATGTTGAGTGGATATTATTCACTGGACAGTGAAATATGGAAAGAAAAGGAAATAAAAAGCAAACAGGAAAGGTAGAAATTGATAGCATTTGCTAGTAGCAGGACTATGACAAAAAAAAATTCCAAGGAGTCTTAAAACAAACCAAATATCCTAGAAATAGTGAGTGAGCTCAGCAAGGTCATACAAGGCAAAATATACATTTAAAATTAATCATAGGGGCCGGAGTGATAGCCCAGCGGGTAGGGCATTTCCAAGCCGGTCCGGGTTAGATCTCTGGCATCACATATGGTGCCCCAAGCACCGCCGGGAGTAATTCCTGAGTGCAGAGGCAGGAGAAACCATGAGCATTGCCGGTGTGACCCAGAAAGCAAAAAGCAAAACAAAAGAAAATTAATCATGAAGGGGCTACAACAATAGTACAGTGAAAAGGGTGCTTGCCTTGCACAAGGCTGACCAGGCCTCAATCCCCAACATCCCATATAGTCCCCTGGGCACCACCAGGAGTAATTCCTAATTACAGAGCCAAGAATAACCCATGAATACTGCCAAGTATGACAAAAAAAGGGAAAAAATATACAAGTCTAATAAAACATGTACTAATATGTAGAAAACACAATATTCTAATAAAAAATCAAGTAAAACTAAGTCAATAGGAAGATGCATCATGTTTATTAACTGAAGAACTCTATATTATTAAGTAGTGACTACTTCTCACATCTATATTCAACTTTTAAACCATTTCTAACAGAATCCTAGCAAGGTTTTGTGTAAGCAAGAGATTATTCTAAAACATATACAGAAAACAAAGAAAATAGATTAAATAAAACAATTAAGCATAAAGATATCTATAAAAGTTCATAGCTTTTCTTTGTAAACTGAAATTCAACAAAGCCCCAAGTAGAGCCAATGAATACCACTAAAAAATCAATGTAAAACTGACATTTCCCTAACATTGAGAGTTATTGTAACAATGAACAAAATTTGTGCAGTATAATTCATTGGGAGGGCACCTTGCATTCGGACAGGTAGCATGTGAAGAGCCAAATTAGTGTACTGATGAGTACTGACGGCAGATTATTCAGGTGTTCGGTCTGACTTTGTCTAGGCCTGGTGCTGTTCCCTTTTTTAACGATGAAATGGCATGTCAGATTTCAGAAGGTAGAACGTTGGGAATGACATATCCATCCTGTGGAATTTGGTATGTGGGCAGGTGGACGTAGTTATCAAAGAGATCTGAGTAGAAGTCATGGATAATCTTCTCCATTGCCTTTCTGGAAGATGTGATAGATCCATCAGGGCGTTGGAGAGCAGTCATCTTGGTCTTACAGTTAGTTGGCGAAGGACAGGCGGGCGGTGCAAATGCTTTTCCTGGCTTTTGCTGCATCTTCTAGTATTTCTGCTCTTCTGTCTTTGACGTCTTCCTTTATTGCTTCTCTGCACTGCTTTGCAAGCTTGGACATTAGCGTTTGGATGCCTGAGGCTCGCGCCTTGCCACATTGGCGAATGAGCTCGAGAGTTTCTGAAGACAGGCATCCTTTTGTGTCTTAATCTCTCTAGGCATTCTTCCACAATTATGAAGGTACTGTACCAGTTGGTTGTATCCTTCTTCAATGTCGTCAATGATGGTATCTTCCCAGGTTGCTGCAATGGTGCCAAAGAGTTCCCAGTTGGTGGTCATTCTGGGAGTTCTTTTTCTTAAACTTTGCAGCCTTTTCTCCCCATTGCATGAAGTAGAATTTTGCCACGAAGGAGACAGTGGTCCAATCCTGTTTAGAATTTGGGGCGACAGCAACATAGGTCAGACAAATCTGCCGATTGAAGATGATGTGGTCAATTTCATTGTGAAACTGTCCACCAGGAGATTCCCATGTCCAACGTTTCGCTTCACCCTTCTGGAACTGTGAGTTCCCATGAATGGTCTTGGTGGACATGATGAACTCAGATAGTCTCTCACCCTGTTTGTTCCATTCTAGGCCATGGGTCCTGATGTGGAGTTCCAGCAGGACAGTTCTACTGTTCAAGAAGGACAGTTCTACTGTTCAATGTCATTCATGACATTGGCAACTATTGCCCCATCTGCCTGTTGTCCGTCATCTACAAGCTGTTCACTCAAGTCATCCTGAACAGGATAGGCAGAACAGTAGATTAAGGACAACCATGCAAGCAAACTGGCTTCTGGAAAGGATTCCAGCACAATCGACCATATCCACCACGGTAACCAAGCTCATTGAGGTTTGTAGGGAGTACAAGATGCCGCTCTGTCTCACGCTCATTGATTTACAGAAAGCCTTTGATTCAGTGGAGACTGAAGCAGTCATCAAAGCCCTAGACAAACAAGGCATTCAAACCCAATACATCAAGATCCTTCGTGAGCTGTATTACAGATTCACCACCAGAATCTCACCATTCTACAAGGGAAGTGATCATTGATGTCAATAGAGGGGTTGAGCAGGGTGATACCATTTCACCAAAACACTTCAGCGCCACCCTCGAGAACATCATGCAACAATTAGAATGGGAAGGAATGGGAGTAAAGATAGATGGTAGGCAACTACACCACCTCCGCTTCGCTGATGACATCGTCCTTATAACACCAAACATTAGCCAAGCAGCACAAATGCTGGCTGACTTCATCCAAGAATGTGGAAAGATAGGTCTATAACTGAACCTAAAGAAAACTATGTTTATGAAAAATGAACTAGTTCCAGAGGCCCCATTCACTCTCAAAGGAATAGACATCTCTGAATGCAGCAGTTATGTGTACCTAGGTCAAGAAGTCAACATGATAATTGGCCTAAAACCTGAGCTGCGCAGAAGGAAGAGAGTGGCATGGAATGCCTTCAAAGGCATCGAAGAAATAGCTAAAAGGACAAAGAACCTCCGGCTCTGGGCACATCTCTTTGACTCCAATGTTCTCCTTTGCATTAACATACGCCTCAGAGACCTGGGCCCTACGAAAGCAAGATGAGAATGCTATTCT
Source organism: Cryptotis parvus (assembly GCA_021461705.1). NCBI lineage: Eukaryota > Metazoa > Chordata > Mammalia > Eulipotyphla > Soricidae > Cryptotis > Cryptotis parvus. Next base: position 13,919 of record JAJIBD010012418.1, read on the forward strand.
GGTCCCCCAGAGAGGAATAGAAAGAGCTATGCTTGGAATATCACGCCTCACTCAAGTGAGAGAAGTAATCCAGAGCTCTGACCTCCATCGCTATTCCAGAATCAGGGACGCTGTCTCGTTTGCCAAGGCATCTAAAATCAGATGGGCTGGACAGGTCATGCGATTTGGAGACAACCGCTGGACTAGAGCCATTACCGACTGGATCTCACGGGATGTCAAAAGATCATGTGGCTGCCCACCTACAAGATGGTCAGACTTCCTTTTCAAGACTCTGAAGGAACAGTTTGAGGCTCTTGATATTTCTGAATCAACCAGATGCCATTGGGCTACATTGGCATGTGATAGGGTCCAATGGAAATGTTACTGGCGCCCGCTTCGAGCAAATCGATGAATAACGGGATACAAATGATCAAGTGATAATTCTTTAATTTCTGCTTTGATTTTTTGGTAACTATTTTATTCTGATAATTATTCCAATTCTAGTAGTTATTCCAATTCACTTAGTAGTTTCTAATGAATTGCGCTATCAAAAAAGCTTTTGATCGGGGCCTGAATGACAGTACAGCAGAGAGGGCATTTGCCTTGCATGCAGCTGAACTGGATTCCATCCTTGGCATTCCATATGGTCCCCAAGTAATTAATTACTCAGGAGTAATTCCTGAGTACAGAGCCGAAAGTAAATCTTGACTATAGTTGGGTGTGACTCAAAAAGAAAAAACAAAACAAAAAATGCTTTATGATCTAGTGACATTATTACTATAATATCATAGGCAATTAAAAATAAAATTAAAATTTAAAAATGTGAGGGGAAATTTTGTCTCTGAGGTGTTACATCTAAGTTGACAAAGAATAAACCAGATGGTTCTACTATAGGGGTTTCTACTGCATTATCTTAATGGATTTCTAGAAAATTCATCACAGGATCTAGTCACTTTCCCTATTCACTTTTTCATACCTCTTCATACTGCATTAGATGCACCAATATATAAACATTAAAACTTGAATCTAGACATAATTAACACCAACATCTATCAAAGGCTCCTTAATAGTTTATGATGGATAATCTCACCATGGTTGGTTTATACTTTGGATGACATACAATGACTTCCCTAAGAAAACTTTAGCATATCCTTTGCAGATACTAACAACAGATGTTTTAAGTGAATTAATCCTGGAACTGGAGCAATAGTATGGCAGGTAGGTTGCTTCTCCAGAATGCAGCTGATCCAGGTTCAATCCCCAGTAACCTTTATGGTTCCCCAAGCACCGCCAGGAGTGATTCCTGAGTACAGAGTCAGGAGTGCCTCTGAAATCGCCAAGTGTGACCAAAAAAGGAAAAAAATAGAACATTAATATGGGTGAGAACTCTTCTACATGTATGAAAAATAATCTTTAAAAATTGATGATAATATTTTAGTATGATTACATAAGAAATTTTAAAATTTACTCTTCTAAATAAACTAAGAATTACCCTAAAGTGCAACCACTTAGTAAAATAGTTAATTTCAATTTAACTTTAAGGTAGGTAAGATGCACGGTCATTTACTTAAAATATAAGAAAATTTATATATGTGAAATTATTGGACTCATCAGACAATCCATATTATTTCAATCAATATAAAATTCTTTTCCTCAGCTCAGGGAAAGGAAAAAATATTCCTTATCAAGGAAAGGGGGCCAGAGCGATAGCGCAGCCGGTGAGGGCGTTTGCCTTGCACGTGGCCGGCCTGTGCTGGCCTGAAACGATTCCCAGCATCCCATATGGTCCCCGAGCACCACCAGGAGTAATTCCTGAATGTAGAACCAGGAGTAACCCTTGAGCGTCGCTCGGTGTGACCCAAAAAGCAGAAAAAAAAGAAAGAAAGAAAGAAAGAAAGAAAGAAAGAAAGAAAGAAAGAAAGAAAGAAAGAAAGAAAGAAAGAAAGAAAGAAAGAAAGAAAGAAAGAAAGAAAGAAAGAAAGAAAGAAAGAAAGAAAGAAAGAAAGAAAGAAAGAAAGAAAGAAAGAAAGAAAGAAAGAAAGAAAGCTCAGTGTGAAGGTGCTGGGAAACTGCACACTAATTAAGTATGTACATTTTAAGTTGAAGAATGAATTTTAAATTGTGTGATATCATTTATATTATGTAATTATATATTATATATGTTTGCAATGAATAAGAATAAGCCAAATACTTATGAACAACTGTTTTACAATTTCCTATTTCACATGTTCTATTGAGAGAAAAATGAAGCAAAATAAACATGCATATTTTATACTAAAATTTTATCCTAAAAGAGTTAAACAGCATTATATCACATTCTTCTCATTTATTTAGAAGAAAAGTTATTTTTGAAAATCATATCTTTCTGAAGCATAGAGTTTTAAGAAACAAAACATTTTTCTTTTCTTTCAGTACTTGTCCTGGCAATAATTTAAAATGTTTTGTGCATTTACCTCACATTTTAAAACACAATATGCAATATGACTGGTAATTGAACTCATTTTCATCTTAAATACTTTAATAATAGACTGTTTATTATTTTAAAGATATCGTTAACTGTTGTATATTTGCTTGTTTTCCATGCTGTTAGGCTGATGCTTTATTTCTCCAACTGATATATGTTATATACGCTTCAAAAAAGGAAAAAAAATACTAAACTCAATTTGCTCTATAGAACTTAATATGGGAAATTAATATTAGACAAAAAAGAAATAAATGTCAATATTGTAGATCAACTAAAACAAGCTGGAATGAACTGAAATTAAGTTATTTTTTAAATGTTTCATGATTCACTGTGATTTAAAATATTGTTAATAACAGTACTTCAGGTAAAATTGTACTCCACATCCACCACCATTGCAAATAAATTATTTTGGTTACTGGAATTTCAGTAATGAATGATTTAAGCCCCTTCCCTCTACCCCTGTACTCCAGCATCTCGGGTACAGTCCTGCTGGTTTCTTACCACAGGGCCAGGCTGTATGAACGAGCATTGCATCCACTAATTACTGAACTACCAGGTGAAACTCTGGGCACTACTTGGAAATCATACACCATCAGTAACACCATCCCCTTACCCCAAATAAAGAGCTCTCACTTGCCAATAGCAGTATATTATTTTTCTTTCCCAGATCCTTAAGTATGTGTGGACATCAAAAGCATTCAGAAATTTGTATTCATGATTAAGTGGTACTTATTATTCTAAGGTTAATTAATTCAAATTCACTTCTGATTCGTCCAAAAGTTCACTGTATATTAAACTCCACTAAATGTGAATTTCTTCTTTCTATGACATTCTGACATTGATTCAATCTAATTGATCAAGAGTGATTTCTAAAATTGATCCACCAACTACTAGTTTGACAGATGGTCTACAAAAAAGCAGAGGTCTTTATTCCAAGAAGCTCAGAATATGATGCCAAACTTACTGAATTTGGCAAATCATCTCTGTGTGTAAAAAATTGTTCATTCCAAAGAATATGCCATAGGTCCTACTTTGAAAATAAAGACTTCTGAAGGAATGAAGTTGTGTCCAAGACACATGAAGTCAAAATGATTTTCTTTATAAATTTTTCAGAAACTGTAATTTCCCTTGCAACTGGCTTGGGTTTACATTTCTGGACTAGAGACACAAGCAACACTGTGTGCACTGGAACACAAAAAGATAGGGTATGGATAAGTAGCAGGCTCTTGCATTTTGCCACTGGAAACAATGTTCAGATCACACAAGTGACTGTGTATCTGAGCAATTTTACCTTAGAGGAATATTCTCAAACAACTTCCTTGGGAGAGGTCTGTATGTTGCACAAATAAACTGAGATTCAGGGTTATTTGAAGTCACATTAACCAATGCAATAGTCAAAATGTGAAATAATTTTAGAAACACAAGAAAATCTTGATAAGAATTAAACCATAGGTACTAAAATACTGGAAAATTCATATTCATGCTCTATAACCTAATTAAATTCATTAAGCAAAAAATGGACACAGATATACAGGACAGAGCTGCTACTGGCTCTCCCTGTGCTCAGTTGATCATGAGGCATCCAAGAGGGAAGGTGAGTTGTAGTCCTGGCCCGCCATCCTAATAGAATCTTGCAAGAAGTCAAAGGAACCCCCACATCATGAGGGCCTCCATTTTCAACATCCAGACTTCACAACTCCTCAGAGCTCCACCCAAGAGAAAAGCAGATCTCAAGCCCTGCTCACCAGAGTCCCACCCTACAGTGAAGCCTATTTCAAGCCCAGGTATGCTTGAACCAGAGGCACAGATACATGGGGCAGAGCTGCTACCAGTTCTCCCTGTGCTCAGCTCATCATGAGGTGTCTGGGAGTGAAGGTGAGTTCTAGCCCTGTCTTGCCATCCCAATAGAGCCTCACAAGAAGCCAGAGGAACCCCCCACACCATAAGGGTCGCCATTTTCAACATCCAGACTCCACAGCTTATCAGATCTCCAACCAAGATAAAAACAGATCTCTCCTCATTGCCGTTCATCAGTAAATGCACAAACTGAGAGCCTACTCCCAAGAGTATACCACCCACAATTGTATACCCACACAGCAGAGACTGGCAAGCTACCCATGTCGTATTTGATATGCCAAAACCAGTAACAATTATAGACCTCATTACCATGACCTGAACGAATGGTTTGAGGCTCTTAACGTTCCTGGTGCGAGTAGATGCCCTTGGGTTACACTAGCATGAGACAGGAAGTATGGAGATGTTACTGGTGCCAGCTTGAGCAAACCAATGAAAAACAGGAAGACAAGTGATACAAGTGAAGCAAAAATGTTAATTTTTAACTTCTAGGTATTTATTAAGTATACATTATAAAATAGTACCTAACAGTCACAACTCTAAGGGAAAAGGATGACATAAAATCTATATTAGGTCTTTCCCCTAACAATACATACATCTTGACTACATGTAAGAATCTGGCCATTGTGTAATATGCTCACTTAAAAATGACAATAATCATATTAAATAACTATGTAATATCTTCCCCCTCTTGCTAATATCTTAAAAATACACTAAAAATTTTGTCAGGAATAAAACATGAACCTGGAGTCACATTTCTTTGACTAATATTTAGATACTATGCCAATTTTATACATTGCTTATCTTTAGAAGTAGAAATCTGCTATTTTTTAAAAAAATTGAATCACTGTGCAATAGACCATCACAAAGCTGTTCACGATTGGGTTTCAGTTATACAGTGTTCCGACACCCATCCCTCTACCAGTGCACATCTCCCAGCACACCAATGTTCCCCAGTTTCTCTCACCCCATTTTCTCCTCCCCAGCCCAACTACTTCTCTCTCTCTCTCTCTCTCTCTCTCTCTCTCTCTCTCTCTCTCTCTCTCTCTCTCTCTCTCTCTCTCTCTCTCTCTCCCCCTATGAGGCATCATGTTTTATAATATGCATACTGAAGGGCTACAGAAATCTATATTATCTTGTTTTGGTGCCAAACAATTGAACCTGAGTCAGCAGCATGCAAGGTAAATGCCCTACCAACTGTACTATTGCTGTGGCCTAATAGATTTGCAAAACATAGTCTGAGCAAAAGGGAAGAAATTTCACCTAATTCTACAAAATTGTGACAATAAATTTTCTTTTAGCACTCATCTAATCTGGCTTTTTGGGACACTGTTATATTAAATGCCTTTTTAAAAACACAGCTATGAAGAAATTTTCTTGCAACTAGGAATACTATATTGATACATCTCACCTGGGTATTACATCCCACTTAGGTGTTTTGACTTGCATTTTTTTTCTTTTCTGGTTCTGTTTGTTTTCTTTCCGTATCTTTTCTTTCCTTTTTGGTGGACGACTCCAGCAGTGCTCAGGGTTTACTTCTGGCTCTGAACTCAGGGAACTTTTCCTGACAGGGTTCAGGGCATTATATGGAACCCAGGATCAAACACAGGTTGACTGCATGCAAGGCAAGTTTCCTTCTTGCCTTGGAAGTACTATTACTTCCATACTTATGCCTCTTCTAAAAAAAGTCCCAAAACTTTCAGAGAAATTTATAGAGCATGTCTTTATACCAATTATTTCTCCAATAATAATGGAAGCAATATCTGTACAGATCTATTGGAAGATGTTGGCAAAATATTGTTGAAAATAAACATTAATGAAGGGAAGTCAGCCAAAAGGCAGACTTCTAAGAACATTACAGTTAAAATTTACTTTAGGGCAATGCTCATTTGACTAAATGAAGAAGTACTTCACACTGGCTATGAAGAGGACTTTAGTTCTTTGGGGCAGGGTAGGGATGGGAGTAGAATGTCTGTCAAGTGCTGGCTAGAAGTTGTGGCTTGGAGAGTAGTTCAATGTTAAAAAACTAAGGATTAAGGAAGCTATTATTGATGCTGTGGTGCTGATACCTCCAGGGGCACACACTCTGATACTTAGAAAGACACAAGTAGTAACAAGGTTGAAACTTGGGTCTTAATTCCTTCAAAGACTAGAAACTGAGCTCCCTTTTGCCTTAGCCATACCACTCCTGGGAATATACCGTGGGAGGCCAAAAACACACAGCAGAAACAACAGCTGCACTTTTATTTTTATAGCAGCACTATTCAATAGCCATAATATGGAAACAACCAGAGTGCCTGAGAACTGATGACTGGATAAAGAAACTGTGGTACATCTACACAAAGGAATACTACGCAGCTATTAGGAAAACGAGTTATGAAATTTGCCTATAAATGGATGGACATAGAGAGACTCATGCTGTGTGAAATTAGTCAGAGGTAAAAAGACAGATATAGAATGACTGCATTTATTTCTGGGATATAAATGAAAAAAAAACATGATACCAATATCCAAGGTCAGAAAAAAGAATAGGAGGTCTTGTCATTTGGTAGAACCTACTGCAAATGTATGGAGTCAGAGATTAGGCAATACAGAGAAAGGAACAGTGTACAATAATTATTGTAAATGATAATACCAGCATAGACCTGAGCATTGAAAATAGACAAAAGGATATACACAATAACCTCTAAGAGCTGATTGGAATATCACACCTCACTCAAGTGAGAGGAGGAATCCTGAGTTTCAACCTCTGTTGACGATCCAGAGTCAGGGATGCTGTCTCGCTTACCAAGGCCTCAAAAATCAGATGGTCTGGACATGTAATGTAACTTGGAGATGAACACTGGACTAGAGCCATTACTGACTGGATCCCATGGGACGTCAAACATCACGTGGCCACCCACCTCAAGATGGTCAGACTTCTTCAAGACCATGAACAAACAGTTTGAGGCTCTTCGTATTTCTGGGCAAGCAGATGCCATTTGGCTAAACTGGCACGTGGCAGAGACAAATGGAAATGTTACTGGTGCCCACTGCAAATCAACGAATAACAGGATGTCAAGTGATCAAGTGATCAAGAAGATTCATGATTGGGAATCAATTGTAACATTTCAAAGAAAGAGCTTAAACTAATACATAATATTTAGTTGTCAATATATAAAATAAATGTATTTTTAGTGAAGTAAGAAAAAAATATGAACACTTTGGATCACTTTATCTGTAACTATTTCTTTCCTCAGTGTCAAGGCCAACCCAGTGTTTAGTGTAGAGGACAAGGGAATGAATCTAGTAGGTTCCTTTTTGAGCAACAAAATTCCTGAAACATCATGGGCACAAGTTTTAGTGACTTCATGAAGAAGAAATTAAACTTTTGTGTATTTGAGCTACCAACAATAATTAATGTAACAACCCAAGCAGACACACTGTACCATATTACTCTGTATATTAAAAAATGTAAATCTCCTCAGGGGCACACAATGCAGCATACTGTAAATACGGCTTAAGTACTGATGATGAATCTCCTTAAAATGTATAGGAAACATGTTAAGTTTTAAATTCTACTTAAAATATATTATGACATTATGAAAGTAATTCCAAGAAACAGAGCTTAGAAAAAAAAGCCTCTGAAAGTAATTATGTCTTTCTATTTTTATTTACCTTCACCTTATGATAACCAGCTGAATGACTAGGCATCAAAATGTTTTAAAAACTGCAGGGCATTAATCCCATATTAGCAATATTATTGTGTGTTGGTTTAGAAAATTAACGTTAGCACTAGTGTCTGTTTTTAAAAAATTAATAGAGTAATAATGTAGTTGATGTTTGTAATTTAAAATCATCTTTATATGCTAGGTTTCCAATGATCGATATTCTATATTAAATAAAAATAGTATGTATAAACCTCTTTTAATACCTTTAGGGGAAACTTTTATCATTTCTTAGGACAATGTAAAATCAACCTACTGAAATAAGATTTTAATGCAAGTACTAGAGAGGCTGCAAAGAGAACAGTTCTCTATGTCCTGTGTATGGAAATATCAACTGTTGCTGTTAATATAGAAAACAGTATGTAGAGTCTTCAAAAGAATTAGAACTAGAAATTCTTTGTCTACAGTTATTTCTTCTGGGTATTTCCCAAAAACAATAAAAACCAAAAACTAATTCAAAAGAGATTTATGTTCTACCCTGTTTGTTTGTTTTTTTTTTCAGTGTTATGGACAACAGACAACTGCCTAGGGGTTTCTGTTCATTGAAGAATGGATAACGAAGACTTGCTATAAAGATGTAAGAAATATGATTCAGCTATAAAGAAAGATGAAGTTCTGACACTTGCAAAAACATTGGTGATACAAGCATATAATACTTTGTGTGAGAAGTTGGACAGAGAAAGATAGAAACTATTTTTGCCCTAATTGATCATATAAATATTAAATATTTTATTAATATGTGGTATATAGAGAAATAAAAAAGATGAAGTAAATAAAACAAAAAGAAACACTTGGATTTAAAAAACCAACTTGTAGGAAGGAGAAGAAAATTCATTCACTAGAGGTATGAATTAGGAAAGGGAATGCACATATTAATTGGCAAAGCTCCATACTTGAAATTTATATAATGTTAGAATGCAATTTTATTTCACATAAAAATGAACAAATCAGCAGAGAAAAACTAAAGAAGAAAACACATAAAATTTAGTGATATATTTTGTTGTTTGGGGGCCACTCTGATATACTCAAGGGTTTACTTCTGGCTCAGTGCTCAGGGATAATTTCTGGCAGGGACCATAAGCAGGGCCAGAGATTGAACCCAGCTGAGCTGCATACAAGGCAAGGACTCTACCTGCTCTATCATATCTCCAGGCCCTTAGCTTGAATGATATCATGAAAATAAATTTTAACAATACACAATTTGATATTAATTTAAAAGTTTCAATTGTTATAAGCAAAGATAATCCTTTAATATACTTTTTTGTTTTGCAAATAGTATTCTGGAAGCTTTTACTACTTGTACAAATCACTCGACTACAGTTTAGATCTCTATTATAAAATCTGGGAAACTATTTCCTATCTGATTTGTTCTTCAAGACAAAGTTTGAGATCAAACATTATCCCTGGCTGAAGAAGACAGACTGAAAAAATATGAAAGTTATACTGACTGGGTCTGCACAGGTAAGAGAAGAGAATCTATTTTACATAAAATATGCTGGAAGTTCAAGAACTATACAATACAATCTCTAAATAAAACACAATCTCAGGTTAAGGAGGCCCAATAGCCACATGAGGTTCTTCCCCATGTCTGGATACTCAAGTACTTGCATATATAGTCATATCTGTGAACATTGGAGGGAGCAGATTAGTGAAAAGGGAAGTCAAATACTGAAATCAGTGAGTTTTATATTATATTGAGAGTTTCCAACAAATAACTTATCTAATTTATTAAATAAACTAACTTCTTGGGCTCTCCTAGCTTTGCTTAGGGCTTACTCTTAGCTCTGTGAGGGAGGGTCACTGCTGCAATGTTCAGTGAATTGATGTGGTGATGAGAATCAACCTGGGTCACTTTTATATAAGGTGGCACCTTGCCAAATGCACTATCTCTCTGGCTCATCTTGATATTTTTCAGTGAACAAAGTGGGATCACTAAAACTTTTAAGAAAAATCCAATCTCCCTTTTATAAGTCATTTTCCAGGTTTAAATCTTAATAAAAATAGTCAATTTTATGTTAAATTTTAATTTAAATGGCTGATAATAGACTCAGGGAGATACAGATTGGGGGTGAAAAAGAAATATATACAATACTCAAAAGTAGCAGAAACTCATGTGAATGCTAAAAGTAGACATCAATTCTACTCATTTTATTTTACATATTCTATAAAAAAGAGTAGAATTTTATTTCATGTAGAAGATCTGATTCTCAGTGTTTCATAAATATGGCTCAAAGCTTAGGGAGTGAACTTTCAACTAGTGGCAGATTGTGGTCTGAAGACATAGCTCTGATGTGACAATCAGATTTCTATAAGAAAGTGACTGAATAAAGACTTGATGAGTTAATAATTTTTAACTTTTCTTGCCTACAGCTTACCCATGTTTAATACACAGCACCATATATGACTCCTGAGCACAGAATCAGAAGTAAGCACTGAACACAACTAGGTGTAGCCCCCCAAAACCAAAAATATTAAATTAAGGTAGTTCATAATTTTAGACCTCATTCCCATGACCTGATGGAATGGTTTGAGGCTCTTTGTGTTCCTGGAGCAAGCAGGTGCCCTTGGGCTCTACTAGCATGAGACAAGACATATGGAGATGTTACCGGTGCCCGCTCGAGCCAATCGATGATGAACGAGAAGACAGTGATACAGTTCATAATACCAAGTAAGAGAAGTAAGAGTTCTTCCTCATACACCCCAAACAATTATAAACCACTACCACATAATGGGAAGAGGAAATAGGGGAGGAAAGTTTTTAAATCAATGAAAAAAATAGTTCAACAAATAATCTATAATCGAATTGTCTGTGACTAGCAGATGTATTTTGAATTCAGTGACCCAAGTTCAAATCTCAGTGGAACCTCTGTCGGGAGCGCCGCCAGAGGAATCCTGATGCAGTTTTAAAAGGAATCTGATGCAGTTTTAAAAGGGCTTTACTATCACAGGAATCTGATGCAGTTTTAAAAAGGGCTTTACTATCACAGGTTCCAATATACAATCCAAGAGCAAGGAAAACCTCTGGACTCTGGGTTCCCAGCTAGGCCCCAGCCAGGTGTAGGCCAAGATGGCTGCCACCACGTGTTGAGGCCCAACAGAGAGTGGAGAGGACGGAGAAGCAAAACACCAAGGGAAGCCGAAATGGCAATAGGGGGTAATAAAGAGAGAGAGCCTCTTTTTTTCTTGCAGCTTATTTTATAGTAAGAAATCCCCCCAAACTCCCCAGCCCATTCTGGGCTGGGCTATCTTGAGATGAAAACAGGAAAATAGCTATATAGAAATGTAGCAACTTCAGGAGATAATCTGGTTGTTTACAAGGACCCAGCGCTAATTAAAAGCCTCCTAGCAGAGCTGGGAGAAGCTATAAGCTAAATGTAACTTCCCTGGCAGGAAGGATAAAATGCACTCAGGTAATTTCTCCCAGCACCTCCCCTAATATCTTGAGCCAAGATCTGCCTGGAATTGCCTTTATAGGGTAGAGAAGGGGGTTTCTGAGATGGCATGTCTCTGTACCAAAGACTAATACTAATGCCAGTTAAATATTTCTCCAAGCCTTCACAAGAATCTCTTCTACTTCATGGTAGTTTTGTATTTTAGTTGCCTTTGAGTTACCAGGGAGCCATGCTTGCTTGCTTGGAGGCAAACAGCATTTCTCTCTGGTCTAATTACTTAGGGATCCAACGTGGCCAGGCAAATATGCTGGTAAGATCTAGCTAGTCCCACGATGATTGTGGTAGCATGAGAGAATATTTATACCAGCCAGTACAGAATACATGGTCAGATAAGACTGCCACATTCAGACTACCCCCTATCTATGAAGTGACCTGCAGGAGGCAATCCAGGGCAGATGCAGAGGCCTAGGCTTTTAGGTGTCCTGCAACAAACCTCCACTTGTCAGAAAATGCTGGGTTCCCTGACAAAATCTGGGAGCAGAACAAGGAGATCTTGGTGGAACCTCCACTTGTCAAAGAACGCTGGGTTCTCCAACAAAATCAGGGAGCAGAACAAGGATGCTCTTCTGCTCCAGGGATCGGCGGCTGACAGAGAAAGACTTGCGAATCCAGCAAGCTTTCAAAAGGCTTTACTCTCACTTATTCTGGTATACAATTCAGCAATACCAGAATACTTATTCTGGTATACAATTCAGCAATACGAAAATCCCAGACTTTAGGTTCCTAGCTGGGGCCTGGCCATGTGTAGGTTTAGAATCCTAGGCCAAGATGGCCACTACCACGTGCTAAGGTCCAACAGGGAAGAGAATGAAGAGAAGGAGAGCAAGAGAGGCAAAGAGTGAAGAGGAAGAGAGTGAGAGAGAGGGGTGGGGGAGAGCAGGGCAGGCTACTGCTTTTATATCTTTGCAGCCCTGACAGACCACATCAATGGATAGCAATTAAGGTCAATTTCTTCATGTATGCTTCTCCCAGGACCTCACCTAGTCCCATTGAAATGTTAATATTAGCCCAGCCAGGATCTTCCCTGGAAGTTTCCCTGCAGGCCCTATGCAGAGTGGGGAAAGGATTTCTGTATCATATATCTGTATCATGGATATTCTACAGCCAAGTATAATATTTCTCCAAGCCTTTACAAGATCCTTGTCTTTACTTTATAGTTGTTATGGATATTAGCCTTTAGACTTATTAGAGAGTCACGCTTTTGCTTGCTTGCTTGCTTGGAAGCGAACAGCATTTCTCTATGATCTAATTATAACTATATTATACTTAGAGATCCAATGTAGCCAGGTAAAAATACTGGGAAGATCTGTCTAGTCCCACGATGATTGTGGTAGCATAAGAGAAAATATTTATACCAGCTAACAAGGAATACATGGTAAGATATACTGCTACAGGGAGTCACAGATCCAAACTGTTTTCTGTCCATACCTACAAAGTGACCTGCAGGAGATAACTCCAGTCAAGATGCAGAGGCTCTGGGCAATAGTGAACTGCAACAGTCTGTAACTAGCAGATGTGCAGCAAGAAAGTAAAAAAATGATCATTTTTATCTTTATAAACACTGGAATGAGGCGGGAAAATTCCTTTTTTTTTTATTGAATGAGTATCTGTTAACCAACAACTATTTCTCTAGCAATTTGAGACACTCAAAGGAATGAGACAATAATAGACCAGGGAGACAGTTCAAGAGGTGGGGCACACTTCTACAGGATGTCCTCTCATATTATCCCCATTACTGGGTACTTCTCCCAAATACTCTGTGTGGCTTTGATGACCCCCTGAGCACAGGCCCAGAATACCAGGACATCAAGCCCTAATCTACAGGCTGAGCCAGGCCAAGGATAGCCCGTATTAAATAACAACAACAACAAAAATTTAAATAAGGATTACTGCCACCTAGGAACAGATGTTCTGTTTTGTTTTGTTTGGGGGCCACACCTTGTTGTGCTCACGACTTACTCACGGCCATGACTCTGTCTGTGTTCAGGGACCACTCCTGATGGAATATGGGGAACTATGTGCAATGCCAAGAATAAAACAGGTAAGCCACATGGAAGGCAAGCACCCTGCCCACTGAACATCTCTACTGTCCAGAAAAGGGTAAATAATCTTAAAGTGTAAAAATATATGAGCTAACTTTAGAGAAGAATTAAGACATAGAAAAATCTGAAGTGGGATCAAAGAGTATTCTTCACGCAAGTAAGAAAAAATCCTTATTAAAGAATCTATGAAATACCGCCAGTGGATTAAATAAGATTAAATAAGATCAAATAATCAGAATCAATTATCTGATGAAACAGCATGTAGTCACTGACAATCCCCAGAGAGGCAGTTTTCATGCTATGTTAAAGGAGAGGACTAGGGAAGGATGGGACAACACAGTTGACAGCAAGTACTGGCCTTACTTAAAATGGGATAATAAATTTTCAGGATGAGTGGGGTCCAGAGATTTTTCTTGTTTAGGATCTGTATTTTAACTTGTCTGCTGATAGGAATCATTGAACAAAGAACACGAAACTGAAGGTAGAGGAGAGAGAGGAGATGATGCCATGAGGATTCTCTTTGATCAAATGTGCAAGAACACACTCAGGTCCAAGGGGAAATGAGTAATAAGTGGCTTAGCCTTTAACACCCCTAGTATCACCTGGATAGACATCTAAGTTTTACTTCATTGGGTAACAAGATTGAGGTTTTGAAATGGTTGGATTGAAGATTACACAGTTCATAATTCCATACTCAGAAAAATAAGGGAATGATAATTGACTTTATATAGGAGGAGTACATAAATCAAAGATGGTTGCAACCTGAGGTGTGTGGGGGCTGGACTGAGGTTGCCCAGATGGGCTATGTGTTACTAACTAAAGACAAGACAGAGATAAGTCAAATGACAAAATCAGACTATTTTATATCAGGCTGGAAGGCTGGGCTTGCTCACGTGACATTTTTAAGTATCAGGAGGGTGGTGTGTGCTCTTTTAAGCAGGGGAGTGGCCCGAAGAAAGTAGAGCATTAGAGAGATTGCTCTGGCAGTGTGCAGAGAGTGAACTGGCAGAGAAGAACAAAAAAACAGAGAGATTAGCTCAAGGGCTATTAAAACATCATTCATGAAATTAATGGCATGGGGATTAGTGAGGTGGCAGGGAGGAAGAAAGCTGTCAATCCGAATTTCCCTTTGTAGCAAGAATCTGCAAGATTTATCAATGGTTTTATGCTCCTGTTCTATCATGTACTTTGCTATTACCCTTAACACTCCTTAAGAAATATTATTTTTGCTCCTCTTTGAACAGTGAACAGAGAAGTTCCTGATGGCAGGAAGCCAGGTATGCACTGCTGCTACTTTATTTCTGTTGCCTAGCATATTTTCCTGCTGTTGTAGGCATTTAAACATATTTTGAGAAAAAGTGAATAAGGGACTGAGAAATATCAAAGAAACTGAAAACAGAATTTTTAAAACAGCAAGGAAGAATGAAAGAGGAGGGAAAAGGGAAGGGTAAGAGAAGAGTGACAGATTATTCAGGCTATGGTAGAGAATGGGGAGGTAAGAGAAATGCCACTGAAGTAACAAGACTGAAAAACAGAAGAGTATTCTGCTGCTGAAAACTGAGAAGCTGATTAAGGGCAATGGATTAAAGGAGAAACATAGGACCCTACTCCATCGTTCATTCTCTATATTAGCCAACTTTAAGATTTCTGCACCTCAGAGATTTAGAATACAATAATCACAGAGGGTGGTTGGCATCTCAGAACAGTTGGCATGTGTGAGCACCTAACAGACATTCATCTTTTTGCCAGCACAATTGCCATATTTCCTTTATACCTTGTGCAAGTCACAAGGAGGAGATGCCATCATTGAATCTCTCTTCCGATTCCTGTTATTAGTAGTGGAAAAGTCACGAGAACATGTACAACCAATTTGATAGATAAGATGAAGGCCAATTATTTCAGTTCAAAGTCGTGACTCATTTCACTTGGGATCTCAGAGTGGCCAAAGCACAAGAAACATAGCCCCAAGTGGCCCCTTCTGAGTTTGCCTACTTTTGTCAAATCTAATTATAAACATGCACTGGACATTATTAGTAAGCTTAGTAATTCTCTGCCTGGTAAAGAATTTAACAAACCTCTTTACCCATTCATCAGAGCAGAAAGCAAAGCAAGTGTCAAATCATTTGTCATCTCAGAAAAGGTAAGAATAGTGTTTCCTCCTAATGCAACTTGACAATATAAGAACAGAATTTCCCAAAATATTTAATTTAGTTATATGGAGCTTGAGAGACAATATAAAGGGTCAGGCACTTGTCTTGCATATAACAAGTCTAGATTCATTCCCTGGCTCCTTATATGGTCCCCAGAGCACTGCCAGGAGTGACCCTGAGCACAGAGTCAATAAAATTGCCTGAAAATCCCAGGTGTGGCCCCCAAATAAAAAAATAAAAATAAAGTAAATAAAGTAGTTATATGCAATGCTACATGTGGTCAGGCATTCATATTAGTGTCTTGAATGGCATTCATTGAGGTTCTTGAATGGATTGAGGTTCTTCGTGTTCCTGAGTGAGCAGATGGCCTTGGGCTACATTAGCACATGACAGGACATATGAAGATGTTACTGGTGCCGGCTTGAGCAAATCAATGAACAACGGGAAGACACATGATACAAGTGATACAGGTGATACTTCAGAAAAATCCCTCTATTTTCTAAGTATTTCTAAATATCAAATGATATACAAAATATTTCTATTTACATGTTGCTGACAATAACCTGCTTAAAGGTAATTCGCTGCAGCAACTATTTACAAATAATAAGGTTAACTACATTTATTATTTTCTCTCAATACTGGTGTCCCAAATTGAGTGAAACCTCCACACAAACTGTATTATAAAAATATTATAAGCCACAAAAATATTACACTAAACTACTTTACTTACTGGAATTTTAAGAAACATATATGTTCCAGTGGTGGGGGAAAATGTGCGAAAACTCCTTAGTGGACATTTTAGCAATATAAATGAAAAACAAAAATTTTCACATGTTTCCTAAGGAAATGTTTTTTTGGGAGGTGAGTTGGAAAGATAGTACAGTGAGTCAGGCATTTGCCTTGCATGCAGCTGACCCATATCCTGGCATCACATCTGGTGTCACCCAAGCACCATCAGGTGTGATCCCTGAGCATAGAGTCAAGAGTAAGCCCTGAACACTGGAAGATTTGACCTCCAAACAAAAAACAAAACAAATAAACCAAAAGATGCTTTCTCTTTCTTTACATTCTTTTCTTTTCTTTGGAGGAATAGGGGACACTCCCAACAGGGGTCCTGAGTTTACTCTAAGGAATTCTTGGTTAACCAAATAGGTCAAAAAGTTCAATGCAACCGCCAGGAGTAATTCCTGAGTGCAGAGCCAGGAGAAACCCTGAGCATCGCTGGATGTGACCCAAAAAGCAAAAAAAAAAAAAAAAAAAGTTCAATGCAAGAACTTGAGGACAAGTGCTGCTGGGACTGTGTGATGCCAAACACCGTATCTACACTCTCAGTGCTCTCTGGACCTTCAGGGCCATACCCAGAAATCCTAGTTGGCCATACTGTGTCAGGATTCAGCCTCTAGTCTCAAACCATGCTTAGCTCATACCTTGGATCACTAAATCATCTTCCAAATTCCAGAAATGTTTAGAAAAAATCATATAGATTAAGTGTTCAATGTCTAGACACCAAAAAGGAAAGTGCCTGCTACTTGCATAGGATTTTTCTATTTATAAATCAAGTGAAATTGGCAAGTGACTGAATCTTTCCAGTTTCTCTCTCTCTTGCTCTCTCTCTCTCTCTCTCTTGTTTTAATCTCTGAAAGAGTAAAACAATAGTACCTTTTGTACACCTATTTGAGGTTCAGAAGTGTTCCACACTAGGGCCATAGTGATAGTATAGCGAGTACAGTGTTTGCCTAGCACACACCAACCCGGATGTGATCCCTCAAGTCATCTGGTCCTCCAAGCACTGCCAGGAGTGATCCCTGAGCACTGCCAGGTGTGACCCCAAACAAACAAACAAACAAAAAAAGAGTTCATACAAACAAATACCTTTGACGAGTTCCAGACAGGGAGTGAGATAGTTTTATTGAGCATTTAAATATTTTTACTGCAAAGGCAATGATATTCAATTCGTACTTGATAATCAAAGAAAATAAAAATAACCAAAAATTCAGCATTAATATAAAGGAACTGGTAGAAGAGCTATATAAAAGTTAAAATTCAATATTCAAACTTATTTAATTTAGAAAACATTGCTCTGTTTTATGTTAAAAGATATGCATACAAAAGGTTGAAGGAAATAAAGCAAAATTATTAACATACATTTCTGTAAGGCACTAAGATAATTGATTCATAATATGCTTAAAATTTTTATATTTCCAAAGTTTAATATTTATATGCTATAATGTCTGAAAAAATATGATCACATTATTTATTTAAGGAAATAGTATCAGGAGTTGGGCTGGGGGATGAAGAAATAGAATTTCAGAGTAGCGAAAATACACAGAACAATTTCATAGTAATGCACACATCATATACTATTCATATGTCCAAGCCCATAAAATATACAACATCAAATGAACCCCATAAAATAAACCAATGGTGTTGAACAACCAACCTTAAAAAATAGATGGCAATGGTGTCAAAACTATGAAAATTACTGGCGTAAGCTATATATTGTGTGATTGTGATGTGTCAGTAATAGGTCAAGGACTGTACAAATGGTCCAGTTTATCAAACGGTGTGGATAAAGAGGGAGGTTCTGCATATGTAAGGGACACAAAGAGTGAGAGAGTACTGATTCTCTCTAGCTACCTCTAAAATGTGTGATGAAATTTAGAATGCTATAAAACAAACTATACAAATAAATTTAGTAATTTAATGTCCAATTGTTCTTTATATTGTTGCAACACATTGGTTATATAATTCCATATTTTAAGGGCACAATTTCACATCTCCAAAATAAGTGTTACCAAAATACATCCACTACCAAAATGCCTGTATCTTTCCTCATATTCCAGTGGATGCTCTCCCCACCTCTGCATCCATGTCCTCTTCTTTTCCACTTTGTTAACCTCAGTGTATCCAAGGTTTTGTTTCCCTGAGCATTTTCTTTCCCCTTGCTTTACTTCTCTAAGTCCCACATAAATATGTGATCATCCAGCAGTTGCCTTTCTCCTTCTGACAGTTCACTCGGCGTTGTCTGCTCCAATTCAATCTAGATAGTTTCAAAGACAAGATTTTCTATTTTTCCTTCCTTCCTTCCTTTCTTCCTTTCCTTCCTTCCTTCCTTCCTTCCTTCCTTCCTTCCTTCCTTCCTTCCTTCCTTCCTTCCTTCCTTCCTTCCTTCCTTCCTTCCTTCCTTCCCTCCCTCCTCCCTCCCTCCCTCCCTCCCTCCCTCCTCCTTCCTTCCTGTTTTCTCTCTCTTATTTTTTTGTTTTTTGGGTCACACCCGGTAATACTCAGGGGTTACCCCCTGGCTCTGATCTGAGGAATTACTCCTAATGGTGCTCAGGGGACCATATGGGATGCTGGGGATCGAACCTAGGTTGGCTGTGTGCAAGGCAAACTCCCTGCCTGCTGTGATACAGCGCTGGCCCTGATTTCATCTTTTCTATTAGCTTAGTAGAATTTCATTTATATCTAGTCACATAATCTTTATCTACTCCTCTATCGCTGGGAACTTTGATTACCACAAATAATCATATTTGTGATACAAATACAATGAACAATGGTTGTGTATGTATTTTCTTTAACTCATGCTATTACGACTTTCAAAAAGTTAAATAGCTAATATGACATCATTTTAACATGTGACAAATATATTTTAACATGTGTAGAACTCTCCATACTATTTTTCAAAGATGCTGGCCTAATTTATAATCTCACCAATAATATATAAAGGTTTCTTTTTTCATCACACCTCATACCAACAATTACTGTTTTTAGTCTTTTTGATGTAGGCCATTATCATGGGTTGTGAGATACTATTCTGTTGTAGGATGAGATTTTTTTCAGTTCATCCATTGTGATGCAAAAGGAAGCTTTGATTTTCCCCTTTTTTGTTGCTGAGTGATATTCCATTGGATAACTATAACGTATCTTATTTATCTACCCAGGTTGTTGGGTTAAGTTATTTTCATAATATAGCTAAAGATTTTCCATAAAACTCAATAATTCATTTACTTTTGAAAAGAAAATGTACTATCCTTTGATTATTTATCTTATATTTTTAGCCTACAAGAGTTATACACATTTCAATCAGAACTGAATCAGCAGTCAACTGGAATTTTGTTTCTTTAATTCTGAAAACCTGCCCATTAAATTTTCATAAACTAGCTCTTAAGAAGACTTTAGTTTATCTTTTGATAGAAAATATGTTTTGTCAAATTTTTCTCTTTTCTTACATTTTGATTTAACTATCTGAGATTCTCAGAATTGGCAGGAGTGGAAAAAACATAATCTTGTTAACAATGAAACCTATTACATTGATTTTATTATCTATTACTTCACTATTGCCTGAAGCACACTATTTATTACTTGAAGGTTGCTGGAATTTCTTATCAGTTAATTCTCAGAGTATTGAATGCTTTAATGCATTAGAAACAGACAGTGAAGGATGAATGTTGGCTATCTTATTCTCTCCAAACCATTGGACTCTTTCAATAACATGCTAAGCCCTCATGCTTACTTAAGAAAAAGAAAAAACTAAAGAAGAGCATTTTAGCATTTGGTAAATCTATTTCAGCTTGGGGAGACAGACCGTTGCATTAAAGTAGTCAAAGTACAATCAGATGTATCATAAAATTCCATTCATTCACAACTTCAGAATTTCAAATTACTCCAGGAATTATTCTTTATAATTTGTTCCAGTAATTTTTTTTCAGTTTTATAATATATGGATTCACCAACCAAAATAGCCTTGATCAGATTTCCTGGAGCAATAAATCGCAGACTTCAAGTGTGTAGCCATTACAAAAGGGAATTAAAAAATGTATTTGGAGTTTTATTTGGAGAGAGGGGCACAAAAAAGTTTCAGAGGATCATGAAATGATGGAGTTTGAACCCCATTCTGCATTTTTTCATTTTATTTTGCAAAAATGCACATATTTGGCCCAATTGAACTAACTCTCTGGCCCCTATGAGAAGAACATTTTATTTTATTTCATTTTATTTTATTTTATTATATCATTGTGAGATACACAATTACAAAGATGTTCATGATTAGAGAAAAACATTTAAAATGGAAGGACTTTTAGGTCATTGCTAATTGTGTTAATTGTTTCCATAATTACCCAAGTGGAATTATGGATTTTCATTTCATTCTATTTGTAACATTATAAAAGAAATAAATCAAACATTGTTCCTTCCATGGCATAGTCACAACACTGGCAAACTTTTCAATTAATGCCTCCTAAGTGACTCCAGAGCATATAAAGAAGACTATATAAACATTCTTCACACATATAAAAAAAATCCACAAAATCCATTTTTCTAGATATAGGATCACTTTTTAGGGCAGCAATTCATTTATTTTACTCCTGAAAATCTTTAATATGTATCTCTTACACTTGTTAAAATTATTTATTTATTTTGGCTATTTGGGTCAAACCCAGCAGTGCTCAAAGTACTACTCCTGGACTCAAGAGTCACTCTTCAAGAGTGCTCAAGTACTACTCCTGGACTCAAGAGTCACTCAAGGTAGTGCTTGGAGGATCATATGGAATGCCAGGGGTTGATTTCAGGTGGGCAGCATGCAAGAAAGACCCCCTACCTGCTGAACTATTGCTCCATCCCAAATGATCCTACACCTTCATGATGTTCTTTTCTCTTTACTAAAAGCCTACCATACAACTAAGTACATAGCAAATATTGCGCTACCTATATATGTATATTTACTCAGATACACGGGGCAGAGCTGCTACTGGTTCTCCCTGTGCTCAGCTGATCATAAAGCACTGGGAGGGTAAGCGGGTTCTATCCCGGCCCACCCTCCCAATAGAGGCTTGAAAGAAGCAAGAGAAACCCCCTACACCCTGAGGGCTGCCATTTTCAACATCCGGACTCCACAGCTCATCAGAGCTCCACCCAAGAGAAAAGCCGATCTCTCACCATTATGGTTCATCAGTAAATGCACAAGATGAGAGCCTACTACTGAGAGTATCCCACCCGCACAGCAGAGCCTGGCAAGCTTCCGTGTCGTATTTGATATGCCCAAAACCAGTAACAATATAGACCTCATTTCCATGACCTGAGGAATGGTTTGAGGCTCTTGGTGTTCCTGGAGCGAGCAGATGCCTTTGGGCTACACTAGGATGGGACAGGACATACAGAGATGTTACTGGTGCCCACTCAAGCAAATCAATGAACAATGGGAAGACAAGTGATACAAGTGATTTGTTTTTCTCTTTTCTTCCTTTTTTTGTATTTGCAAATTTAAAAAAAAAATTTATTGTAACACCATGTGATACACAATTACAAAAATGTTCAATCATTTTGTTTTTTCGAAACATTATCAGCAATGCACAGGTGTACTGTTGGTTCTGCAGTCATAGGTCACTCCTTGAAGTACTCAATAGAGCAGGGACCAATATGACAATGATAGTTGGAAATGATCAGTCTGGACAAGAACTTGGTGCTGAAGGTAGGTAAACAGATATACATGATAACCTTTCAGTACAGGCAGGCTGCAGATGGCAGGAGGGAACCTGGGGACACTGGTGGTGAGAAATGTATTCGGTGAAGAGATGGGTGTTGGAAACATTACAGGTCTGAAACCCAAATATGAACAACATGTTGTAACTGAGTATCTCACGGTGATCTAAAAAAAATTAAAGAGAACTACACTAAGGACCATTCACAGTATCTGGATCAAACGAGACCCTTTCTCATTCTCAATTCTGCTCCCCTGTGGGTGGTCCCCACCCTGTGCACTGCCTAGAAGGAAACGGTGAGAGTAGCCATTGAGCAGAAGTGTCTTTTCACATTGTTGTTCAAAGACAGAATAATGTTCCCCCAAACTAATCTTTCCAACTCACCAAGACCCACAATGTACATGTAATTCACCTTGAAAATAACACCTACATATAATTCATCTTGAAATTAATAAAAAGAGAATATAAAAGTTTACACAGAGGAGATGCAAAATAATGTTTAGTTAACTCCATACTTAAGGCTTTTTCCTCTTATAGAATTAAAGACATACATTTATTATGAAAAGTTCTATTACGTAGGTTTCACTATATTGTGGACAGAAAACAACTGCTTTTAGATTTTCTAGAAATCCACTTCTTC
Source organism: Cryptotis parvus (assembly GCA_021461705.1). Lineage (NCBI taxonomy): Eukaryota > Metazoa > Chordata > Mammalia > Eulipotyphla > Soricidae > Cryptotis > Cryptotis parvus. Next base: position 36,683 of record JAJIBD010012418.1, read on the forward strand.
CATAGATAATGATTGATACTATACCATGAAATGTATAAAGACTGAATAATAACTAAATATAAGGCACCCAAGCAATGATGTTTCATTATTAATTATTACAGCATTTTACATAGCTATTATTATGTTCAGGTCATTTCTACAATTGGAATTTTTAGACAAATAATGTTTGTAAAACTTTAAAATTAAAGTAATTCCAAAATAACCCCATAAAAACTACAAGTATGTTATTTCTGAGTTTATGTGAAGTTAATAGCAGAATATTTGAAAAGGAATAGCACATTTTAATTAGAATAATAAAAGTAGAAAAGAAAAATTAGTTCCATATGGTAATTGATAAAGTGATGCAGTTATAATCACTGTCTTTAATTTAATTCCTAAGTTAATAAGGTTCTTTATTAATTTATATAAAAACATATTATAAAATCATGAAAGCATAGCATTGCCAACAAAGGAAATAGAATTCTAGACATAACAGCTTATATTTAGCATAAGCCAATTATAAACAACCAGAACACTGATGTGATATTTGATAAATCAGTAATAACATTTACATGCTACAATAGAGACCACCAAGCTTTACAACTTACAGCTTTCAGTTCGCCCTACATTAAAAAAATAATATTGAAGACATATTTAGGTGAATGTACTTTTTATCTTAAAAGATAAATGCAAGATTCCATGGGTTAAACATACCCTATAAATATTTTGTTCTCAAAATAACTCACTTATTTTATAAATGGCCAATGTTTGGGAATCTCAGCCATAGTATATACAACTCAATGTGCAAACCTAGAGCCATCTAGTCCACAAGAGTAATTAACAATCACATCGCATCATTTATCATTCATAAATTTCACTCTAGGGGCATGTGTAAAACTTTAACCCAAACAGGCCCTGTCAGCCCATCACAGATTCTAAAGCACAAAGTCAAAATGTTAGCTCTAGATCTGCTGAGAAGACAGATCTTTTCATTAAACTTGTTTGCACATTACCCAGTGTACATGACCCAATGCTTTCTATTCTTTATATAAATACATGTTTTTCCCTTAAAAACCTTCAGGTCAATGAAGATTCAGAAAGAGTGAGAAGAGTGCTCCACAGATTCCCTGCTTCATTTCGGAGATTCCGATCAAGATCCACAGTGGTGAAAATGCCTCACTAGAGATATACCTGGTTTGGTTTGCCAATGAAATAATGATGCATGCAGAAGTAGGTCGGGAGCAGCTTCTTATTCCGTCTCAAACGGAGTGAAGGACGCACCATAAGCTAAGAAGTATGTGCATATGGTTGCAGAGTTTTGATTGACTGCCTTTCTGCTAATCCGTGCTAAAGCAGTAAATATATTTCTCTGCTCCTGAAGCTGCCTCATAGCCCCCACCTTAGAAACCTCCATGACTATAAAGCACACTTCTGCCAAAAGGAACATGCCCACATTTGTTCATTTTTTAAAGCGCCATAATGTTTCTGATGAAAACACAGGCTGCCAAAGATGTCAAATAAAAGAATAACAAAGAAACCAACGGCATCTTTAGACTTGAATTTAAATGTATAACCTCGCCATCTGTCAGCCAGTTGTGAAGCAAGGATCCCAGAGAAGCCCTGCCAGCACTAACAAGTTTTATCCTCGCATCTATTTTTATCAGTGTCCACTCTCAGGACCTCCGCTGAAATTCTGTAGAAGGACCTATGCAATTGGATTTGCCACAGGCAACCATCGAACCCTACAGATAAACAGGCCGTTTTAACATGCATTTTGCATCTGGTAACCCAGGGGATTTCTGCCGGTGGAGTCAGGTACAAGGCAAAGAAGGGCCAGAAGGCTCAGAGGTTGGCTTCTTTCCCCACTTTTGGATTAGAAATGGAACGGAAGAGACTTCCTCTACAGGCCACCAAACCACCCTTAATCTCCTCCCACTTGGCCTCAGAAGCAGGATTACCATCTTGGACCTGGGCTCTGTCCCACCCCCTTCCTGCTTTTGCCGCCTCCACCTCCCAACTTACAAGTCTGTCCTCAGCTCTGGAGCTACTGGGGGTGCAGAGTCCTGGTCCTAGAACCCGATTAATCCCGCCTCGGTCTGGGACTCCTGCTAACCCACTGCGCAATGCCACCAGCCCCGGGAGGGGAGCCCCCTCCCCCACCTCCACCCTCACCTCTAATTGCACAGTCCTCGCCCCCGCCTGGAGCACCGCCAGAGTTAGGCAGCCCCAGCCCAGTCTGCCTCCTCCGCGGCTTCCTAGGCAGATTTCTCGGGGTGTTGGGAAGGTGGTGAGAGGGCACAGCGGAAGGAGGGAGCAGGAAAGAACCCCAGCAGTCGGGGTTCCCAAGATCCAGGACGCAAGTGACCTGAGACACGTCTCTACTGGTACTTCCACACAGTCACCAAAGCGCCCTGCTCCTAGGTTCAATGCCAAGCAGCACAAGACAGGAGGGAAGACGGTGGGCGGAAGGAATGGGGATGGTGTTCGGAAGGCCCAGAGTGACCGGGCGCAGCGGCAGGAGGACTGGGGGTGCTACCCTAACTGTCAAAGTGCCAAGGTCCCGGGGCTCTCGCAGCTCCCCAGACTGGACTCCATCCCGCGGCCCGGCTCTCCGCTCTCCCGGCAGGGCTCACTAGGAAGTGCAGGGAGTAAGCGGATGGGGAGCATCTCTCCGGCCCGGACCAGGAGCCCTTTCAACCCCGCACCTGGCAGCGGCCCTCCCTAGAGCAACTTGCAAAGGAGCAGGGAGGATGGTGGCAGGGGGGCAAGCGGGCAGGAGAGCGCATCTCGGTATTCAGTCCCTTGCTACCCTCTTCCCGGACCGACACACCCCCAGCGACCCCCACCCCGGACGCCACACACCCTCCCCAGTCGCGCGCCGCACCCCTCTCCGCAGCGCCAACCCTTTGATTAAAGCACTAGTTGATTCTACCCGATTTAAAAACAAACCAACAAGGAAAAAAAAAAAAAAAAAAGGAAAAAGTGCAAGAACTCTTCGCAGGAGTCGCCTGAGCAGAGAAAAGTCCGCCTGCGGGGGCGTTCTGCTTTAGTTTCGGCGGAGTTAAGGAACCTGGCGATCCCCAGTGAGATGAGCAGCCGGGACCCCGCGGGGGGGAAAGGGAGACCAACTCCATCCCCACCCCCTGCGTCACTCACCTCCTTAAGTTCCTTGGCCACGTCCTTCAGGTCGCCCAGGACTAATTCTAGGTCCTCCACGATGATCTTGATCTGTTCCTTCACCTTGGTTTTGGAGGCTGCTGGCGGTCCCTCGGCTGCAGAGGACGAGGAGGGGGTCCCCTTGGACTTGGCTGACATTCTTTGGGGGCAAGCGAGGCAGGTCAGCAGAGGCGGGCAAGCGGAGGCTGCTGCGCGCCCCAGTCCCTGGCGCTGCTGCGGCCGCGATCGCCCAGCTCCCCCTCATCCTGGGCGCTCTCTGGGCAGCGGCGGCGGCGACTGGCGGCGCTCGGCCCCGCGGCCGCACAGGGGTGCTGCCATCCACTCCCGAGATGCGGCGCGCGGGGGCGCGGGGCTGCAGCCGGGCGAGCAGCGCGCCTGCGCCCCCCGCCGCCGCCGCCCCGGCGCACACGCGCTCGCTCCCAGCCCGCCGCGCTCCCGGCCGCCCGCCGTCGCCCGACTCCCCCGCTGCCTCGTACAACCCGGGGCCTCCCCGGCTAGGGAAACCCAGAGGGACGCAGGTCCCGCTCCCCGCGCGTCGGTGTACCCGGGAGGCCCGCGATCTCCTGCCTGCGGGGTGCAGCGGCTCACCTCGCACCCTTGGTCTCCACTGGTGCGCTGTGGGCTCGGTGGAGAGAGAAGCCCTAGGAGCACCGGAGTTTGCACTCTCAGGTCAATTAAGGGACCCTGAGTGTTTAGGCTGAGACCTACGAGTTAAATACACGTGTTCCGACTCGTGGAAAGAGAGAGAGACACACAGAGAGAGGAGCGTAAAAAGCGACTCCCCCCACCGTAAAGCGCCCCCCCACAAACCCCGCGCCACCCCAATGTCGAAATGTAATCAGAGATCTTCAAACCTGGAGCCTAATTCTGCTGATTTCACCGAGCTAATAGCGGATTTATTCAAGTCAAGTCGCCAAGCCAAAAATCTACCTCCCACCTCCTACCCCGGGGTGGCTGAGTCATGTTGACTAACTTTCTGGGACAGCTCGGGTTTGTTTGTTGTTGTTTATTTTAGCATTCAAGTTATGGTTCGCGCCCTCAGTGGCCTATGCCTATTGGGATGTCTGTTTGGGGGGGGGGAGGAGGAGCAGTTGCTGAGCTGGATTGCGTGTTTGGGAATCTGAAAGAGTTTGGCCCCAACTTTGCGTGTCTTCTTATGTGTGCGTGCCTGCGCGCACACATTTACTCCAAATCATTTGCTACTGATAACTTTGTGACGGTTGTGTCCAAAGAAGCAAGGAAGGAAAATTCCTAGGAAACCCTCAGTTTCATTCTCAGTATGCAGCTGCCATTCTCATTAGCTACAGTTATAATTTCTTTCCTAGCGAACCCAAGGGCTATTAACTACTGGCCTGGCAGTCTGGCCAGACATTATTTCCTCCCTCAACCCTAATCCACGTCATTCTCTTTAATAGGATCCCCACTTGGGTGGTGCCTTGTCTGCTCTCTGGGTTTCGGCTTTCTCCCACCCCAGATACCTACTGTTTCTATATAGGAAAATACTCTTGGTGGGTGTCTTCTGACCCTGAAGCCCCCTCAGCCACCAGTCTCTTCATTCCTAATTATTCATTTTGATATACTCTTTCAAAAACCATCCTTGGAATAGGGAAGGAGAAGGAGAAGAAGAAGGAGAAGAAAGAAAGAAAGAAAGAAAGAAAGAAAGAAAGAAAGAAAGAAAGAAAGAAAGAAAGAAAGAAAGAAAAGAAAGAAAGAAAGAAAGAAAGAAAGAAAGAAAGAAAGAAAGAAAGAAAGAAAGAAAGAAAGAAAGAAAGAAAGAAAGAAAGAAAGAAAGAAAAAGAAAGAAAGAGAAAGAAAGAAAGAAGAAAGAAAGAAAGAAAGAGAAGAAAAGAAAGAAAGAAAGAAAGAAAGAAAGAAAGAGAAAGAAAGAGAAAGAAAGAAAGAAAGAAAGAGAAAAGAAAGAAAGAAAGAAAGAAAGAAAGAAAGAAAGAAAGAAAGAAAGAAAGAAAGAAAGAAAGAAAAGAAAGAAAGAAAGAAAGAGAAGAAAGAAAGAAAGAAAGAAAGAAAGAAAGAGAGAAAGAAAGAAAGAAAGAAAGAAAGAAAGAAAGAAAGAAAAAGAAAGAAAGAAAGAAAGAAAGAAAGAAAGAAAGAAAGAAAGAAAGAAAGAAAGAAAGAAAGAAAGAAAGAAAGAAAGAAAGAAGAGAAAGATTTAGGTGGGGGTGTGAAAAGAATGACTATTGAAGTGTTGGATGGGGTAGATCAAAAAGCTAAGGATGCTAGAAGAAAATTAAATGATTTGATGAAATGATTGTTAAAGTAAAGAGAAAATAATTAGGAGTTAAATAAGTTATCTTCTTGAAGTCCAGAGATTGAAGTGGCTTTATTATTTCAGGTTTTTCTTTGTTTTATAGAGCTGTAGTAATTATATCAGGTTTGCAATCTTACTAGTAAGTTTTGTTATTGTGATTCCTATTGCTAAAACTTCTATTGTTGTTTTATATCTTAATAAAGATATATTGTCAGACTTGGCAGGAGGTGAGCCGAAAGCTAGTTCTACCAAGGCCTGAGAAATAGTATGGTCAGTCATAAGTTGCTTGCTTTGCATGCAGTTGACGGAGGTTCAATCTCCAGTACCTCAAACAGTCCCCTGTCCCAGCTAAGAGGGATCCCCTGAGTGCAAAGACAGCAGTAAACCCTGAGCACAGCTGCATGCAGGCCCAAATTTAAAAAGTACTACCTTGCATGTAGGCAACCTGGGTTCTATCTCTGGTACCACATATATCTACCTGGGGTGATCACTGAGCACAGAGCCAGGAGTGATCCCTGACACCACTGGGTGTGATCCAAAAACAAAATTTTAGAAAATAAATAAAAAGAAACAAGAAACAGGAAATAATGTGAAGAAAGGATTTGATCCTCTGGATTTGAGTATTTTGTAAAATGTCTAAAATCATTTTATTTATTCTAGGTGATTACATTGCCACAACTCAATACTTTCCTCTTTTAAAAAGGCCTGGTTTGTATAGGGTAAAGTAATCAAGGCTCTCAAGAGTTTAATCAAACTTGATACAGACTCTGATAGTGAGATTGGTGTTGAAATATTATATGCCTTAAACTCAATTATCAACTTTCTAAATCATGGTCCTTTAAATAAATTTTAAATATAAAATGATAAAAAATACAGATTCCACAGGATGTGTGGGGGTGGGGGAAAGGAGAGATAAGGACAATTGTTTTTGAGAAAGTAAGAATGATGATAACCCTTAAATCTGTTTTAACAGGTTTGAAAGTTACTCATTGTTCTGATTTGCATTTCCCCTAATGATAAGAGATTATGAGCATCTTTTCATTTCTATTGACCATCTCTTTGTCTTATCTGGAGAGGTGCCTATTCATATCCTCAGCCCATTTCTCAATTGGATTTTTTGTTTTTGTTGTGGTTGGGTTTTATGACATATTTGAATTTTTAGATAATCTATTCATTGTTGGGCAAATGATGTGCAGATATCTTCTTCCAATCAATAGTCTAGCTATATTCTTGTTTGGATGAAAGTTTATTTTGCCAAGCTGAAACTTTTTTAACTTTCATACAATTATCTACATTCTTATTTATTTTTATTTCCTTTTATATTGGTATTGATTTCAAAACATAGCTCTAAGGCTGATGTCAAGAAACATATTGTATATACTTTCTCCTGTGTATTTTAGGGTTTCAAGACCTACATCAAAGTATTTAATCCATTTTTCATTTTCTAAATCCATTTTTGAGAACAGTGTTTAGTTTCATCATATTGCATTTTGGTGGAAAACTTAATGTAGTATATTTACATGTTGATTTTCTTTTTTTTTTTTGGGTTACACTCAGCAATTCTCAAGAATTACTCCTAGCTCTGCACTCAGGAATTATTTCTAACAGTGCTCAGGGCACATATGAAATTCTGGGAATCGAACCTTGGTCAGCCAAGTGCAAGGCAAACACTCCCTACCAGCTGTGCTATCTCTCTGGCCTCATATTGATTTTCGATGTTACCCACCTGACACATGTAGAATTTTATCATGCAGAATTGTTTCAAATAAATCAACCAAAACTAACATATTGCTGGACTTCAATGCTGATTGATTTAGCCATAAAAGGGCTGGAATGAGATTTGAAAATTTCAGTTGAGGAAACTTCTAGGGTATGGGAAATTAAAAGAAAACCCAGGGCTGGGCAGATGACTGAGGCCTCAAGTAGGCACCACATCTGATCCCCAGCATCAGATGCCCCTTCCCATAACCGCCAGGTATGGCCCTGGAAGCCCCCAGCACGGGGCCTGAATAGTTGTACTGCTGCGCCTGGGTGGAGCATTAAGCAGTGCTTAGGAAACCCCAGCCCCTTCACTCAATGAACAAAAACAAAAGCAGAAAACCACAGGTTTAGGGTTCTGCTTAGCTTCAATTCATCTTAAAGATTAGAAGTGAGAAAATTAAGCCACCCAAAGTTATCTGATATGGCCACATTTTTTATCATAATAAAAACTGGGCTGGTCCCTAGTGTAAATGCAAGCATTTTGTTGTGTCCCTTTCTTGGAGCCTCCGTTTTTGGATCAACTTCGTTAGGGGTTATTTCTACCTGCTATAGTTGTGTATTAGTAGGGAAGAAAGGTTATCAGATATTTAAACAATATTGGCTCGAGCGGGCACCAGTAATATTTTCATATGTCCTTTCTCATGCTAGTAGAGCTCAAGGACATCTGCTTGCTCCAGGAACATAAAGAGCCTCAAACCATTATATTAGGTTATGGAAATGACCTAATATAATTGTTACTGGTATTTGGTATATCAAATACAACATGGGCAGCTTGCCAGGCTTGCTGTGTCTGTATTGCAAAGTAACTGCTCAATAAATGTGAAAATAGAGTGAACAAAATAATAGAGCTGTCTCTGTGCTTTGAAATTGATTTAATTCCACACATTTTTTGAAGGTCTGCTCTGGTCATGATCTGAGTTATGGAATAGATGCATATCTAGGTTTAGCAAGGCATGGTACTGGCAGTTAATTAGATAATTTTATAGGGGGTTTGATATAAAAGTAAATTACCTCTTTCCAATTCCCTTTGTAATGGTAGTCAATTCATTTTCCTTGATCCTCAAAGTCAGTAAAAATTTGCTTTGTTATCCATGTGATGGAAACTGAAGTTTTGTCAAACAGAAGATGTTTGAACAGAGGTGAGGCTAAAATTACCATTGGGTAGAAGTGGAGCCAGAAATTCCAGGAACATTGGAACTGTTTCCTTCTCCCCAGGCCCCTACCTGCTTTACATTCATTGACATCCTCTTAGGCCAGTTTCTTGAATTAGTTAAACCCTAGTCCCTGACAGGTCCATACTCCCATGTTCACAGCTGTGCAACTGGAATAGAAAGACATAGTTACATCAAGATCCCAGGAAAGAATCTAACCTGGTCATGCACACAGACCTGGGCTGAGCCAGGCAGCTGGCACATTCAAAGTTGCTATTATAGTTGTGCTATTCCTGTAGGAGTCATGTCTTTGTGTATTTATTACCACCATTTTCCAGCAGGTGGCAGCGGAATGAGTATTTTAACCAAAACCTGTATATTTTGACAACTTTCTGATAATTAATTATAAGGAAAGTTTGTTTGGAAGAAAACTTCTCAAATTAACACAAAAACAGAATATAATTATCAAGTAGATATATATCTAAAGTGATTTCTAAGCAATGTGTGGAAGGAACAGATTGACTAGTCTCCTAATTTTAGTAAGATGCATGAAGAAAAAGAGAGAGGTTTGTGACATAAGACAGAGAGGGAGTGAAGACAGAAAGATAGTCAGATAGGCAGACATAACCTAAAGATTTGTAAAATCCCCATTACAGTCCATGTGCAGCAAGGAAATAATAAGTGTGTTCGAAAAAGACTGGATTAAAGATCTCAATATCAGACCTGAATCCATAAAGTATGTCAAAGAAAATATAGGAAAAAACCTCCACAACATTGAAGCTAAAGGCATCTTCAAAGATGAAACACCACTGACAAAGTAACTAAAAGGAAAGAAAAACATGGGACTACATGAAACTAAAAAAGCTTCTTCACCTCAAAAGAAACAGTCACCAAGATACAAAGACAGTCCATAGAATGGGAAATAATATTCACCCAATACCAATCTGATAAGGGGTTAATATCCAGGATATATCAGGCACTGGTAGGACTTTACAAGAAAAAAAAATAGTCAACCCCTAAAAAATGGGGGAGAAGAAATGAAAAGAAACTTCGACAAAGAAGAAATTTGAATGGCCAAAAGACATGAAAAAATGTTCATCATCACTAATCATCAGAGAGATACAAATCAAAACAATAATGAGATATCATCTCACACCACAGAGACTGGCACATATCCAAAGAGCAAGAAAAGTGCTGGCGTGGATGCAGGGAGAAAGGGTCTCTGATCAATTGTTGTTGGGAATGTTGACTGGTACAGCCTTTACGGAAAACAATATGGACATTCCTCCAAAGACTAGAAATTGATCTCCCATTTGACCCAGCCATACCACTCCTGGAAATATACCCTTGGAAGCAAAAACACACAGCAGAAACACCATCTGCACTTTTATTTTCATAGACACATTATTCACAATAGCCAGACTCTGGAAACAACCAGAGTGCCCTAGACCTGATGACTGGATAAATAAACTTTGGTACCTCACACAATGGAATACTATGCAGCTGTTAGGAAAAATGAAGTAATGAAATTTGCCTATAATTGGACATGGAGAGGATCATGTTGATGCTCATGTTGAGTGAAATTAGTCAGAAGGAAGAAGGCAGATATAGAATGACTGCATTTATTTGCATGATAGAAATATATATATGTATATTTATTGATATATGATATATATTAAAGAATATAATATATATATACGTATATTTATTATGCTGAACCAGACACTCACAGACATGGGGCAGAGCTGCTACTTGCTCTCCCTGTGCCCAGCCGCTCATGAGGTGCCCGGGAGGCATGGCGGGTTCTAGCCCTGGCCTGCCACCCCAGCAGAGCCTCACAACAAGCCAGACGACCCCCCCCGACTCCATGGGGGCGCCATTTCCACATCCGACTTCTTTCTCGTCACACCTCCACCCAGCAGATCAGTCTATCACAGCCCAGATCACCGACACCCACCCTGCAGCAGTTTTTTTTTTCAATCCGCCCAGGTATGCTGAACCAGAGACTCTCAGACATGGGCAGAGCTACTACTTGCTCTCCCTGTGCCCAGCCACTTATGAGGTGCCTGGGAGGCATGGTGGATTCTTGCCCTGGTCTGCCTCCCCAGCAGAGTCTCACAACAAGCCAGACGACCCCCTACTCCATGGGGGCCACCATTTTCCATATCCGGGCTTTCCTCTCATCACATCTCTACCCAGCAGACCAGACTATCACAGCTGGGCTTGCGTGGCTGCTAGCGGCCACGCAATTCATCAATAAATACTTTTTTTAGAGGTGACTACAAGAGTATGCCACCCGCACGACAAGCCTGGCAAGCTGCTCATGTCATATTTGATATGCCAAATACAAGTAACATTTATATTAGGTCATTCCCATGACCTAATATAATGGTTTGAGGCTCTTTATGTTCCTGGAACAAGAGGATGCCTTTGGGTTCTACTAGCATGAGACAGGACATATGGAGATATTACTGGAGCCCACTCCAGCTAATTGATGATGAACGGGAAGATAGTGATAGTGATAGCGATATTTATTTATGATACCAATAGTATTATACCAATTTATGATACCTATAGTATGATGCCAAGATTCAAAGTCAGGCAAAACATGGATGGGAGGTCTTGTCAATAGGTGGAATTTACCACAAACATGTGAGAGTCAGAGGTTAGGTAAGACAGAGAAGGGAACAGTGTGCTAATAATTGTCAAAAATGATAATGCCAGCCTAGAACTGAGCGTTGAATATAGGGAAAAGATACACATGATAACCTCTAAATGTATGTATTGCAATCCACAATACGTAAGAGTAGGAAGAGAGAAAGAGAGAGAGAGAAAAGGAGAAAGAGAAAAGAGATAAAGAACCTACCATAGAGGCAGGCGAGGGGAAGGAATTGGGGACATTGGTGATGGGAAATTGGCACTTGTAGAGGAATGGGTGCTGGAACAATGTATGACTGAAACCCAAACAGGAATATCTTTGTAACTGTATATACCACAGTGATATAACAAAATATTCATAACTTGTATGACTTGTCTTCCCATTGTTCATCAATTTGCTCAAGCTGGCACCAGTAACAGATCCATATGTCCTTTTCACATGCTAAATAAAAAAATTAATAACAAAATAATAAAATATTAAATATTTTTTTAAAATGTCAAAGGGCCGTGTCCTGCATAGATCCTAGGGCCTGTTGGCCATGCAGGCGGCCGGGCCTGCTGGACTCGGAGCAAGGATTGAGGGCCTCCACTCAACCCCCAGCCTCCGGCCCAGTGGGTGTGGCCATGAGCTCTAGCCACCACAGCCAACCGCCTCAAGACAGAGACTCCAGATCCAAGTCTTGAAGCCCGGCGGCTGCTCTGCCGCCTCGGTTTAATCTTTGACCCAATGTATTTTAGCACCAGGTCCTTTCAGGATCTTTCTCACTTGTACACTTCAACCTCTATTTGCATCAAACTGGAGAGGTTTTGGTGAATGAGGAATTATGATGTCACACTAGAACTCACTATTAAATAATCAGATAGATACATCATAAAAAATCAAAGAAAATAAACATAAAAGCAGATTTGTGAAACAGAGAGAAAAGATGCAATAAGTAATCTCATAGACTAAAAAAAAATATTTGAAAGACAAAAAAAAAAAAAGGAGAAAATCCAGGTTGGGGCTGGACTCTTAGTCAGTAAAGAGATTATGGAACACCAAGATGATCATAGCCAGTTGGAGCTTTGGAGGACAAGGTGAACCTGATAGGTAAAAGCTGTTCAATTTTTTTAAAAATTCTGTCAGACTAGTTCATAGAGCTAATGAGTTGCAAATGTGCCTCTTTAGGAGAAGAAAATTAATTTAGACCAAGACTTGTGGACTAGACCATGCATGGTAAAGGCAGGCAAGTGGGGGAGCTCAGAGTCAAAGGATGGCTGTGAGTTTGTGACCCCTCACTCTGGAGAGCAAAGCAAGGCGCGGGTTCTGTACAAGGGCCGCCAGCTACAAGGCTGTCCGGGCGCCCAGAAGAGTGAGTTCCTGATCAGTGTCATGGACGCCGCTGTCCACAGACATGACCATGCTGTGTATGATACCGCCGGAGGCAGCCAGAGCCGGACCCCAGCCACACGCTGGAGGAGAGGGTGGTGCGCTGGTACTTCAAGGTGCTGGACAGGAACTGCAGCGGGGACATCGGCAGAGAGGAAGCCCGTCACGCGCTTCCTCTGGAAGAAAGCCAAGCCCAAGAAGTGCATGAAGAGATTCGTGGAATACTGGGATGGCAGCAACGACCGGGCGCTGTCGCTGCAGGAGCTAATGGGGTGCGTAGGCATGAGCAGGGACGGGGGCATGGCCAGCACCAGGCGGCTCCCGACCTCCCGAGGCAGTGTGGACAGCGCTTCCCCAAGACAGCCCAGGAAGTAAGGCTGAGCTCTCTTGAGGCTCCCGGCGTGTGGGCGGCAATCACCAAAAATGCAATTAAATACCCAAACCCCCAAAAAAAAAAGTAAAAGACCATCCCTGAGACTCCTACAAGGGAGTCTCAGGGATGGTGGGTTCTGAAAGCAGTGTTGCTGCCACCAAGGACCTGTAGAACAAAGTGCCCAAAGAACATCAATACTTCAGATTTAAGCTCTGATAGAAATCACACTGCCAGGCACTGGATTGGTGAGGGCCTGTCTTCCTTCCATTCCTTGCTGTTTCTTCCAGTTGAAAAGAGGATTGTCCCTGCAACGGTGGCACTGTCATTTTTTCTTTGTCAGAAGCACACTGACTTGTCTATTTTCACTGATTCACAGAAAGCAATGTTGCCTTGGGACAGACCCTCGCTCGCCTACTATTTAGCTGAGATTTTGGACTTTAAATTTTGATTCAAGCCTGGGAGGAGCTAACACTCTGGGGACAATAGGGGCCAAAGAAATTGTACAGTGGGTAGAGCATTTGCCTTGACTGCAACAGAATCAGGTTTGATCCTGGCTCCACATATGATCTCCAAAATTCTGCCAGGAATGACCCCTGAACACTACACTGTTGGGCATGACCCCAAAAGAAACAAAAATGTTTGAGGGGAATAGAAGGAAGGACTATCTATTTCATATAAGAAGGCAATGAATGTAGAGAGTGCCAAGAATTAAATATGGTAGAGATGAAATGCTGACATCCCTCAAAAATCATGGCGAAGTCCTAATAGGGCTGTGGTATTTAGAGATGAGGCCTTTGCATGGTAATTAGAATGAGATGAGATAATGGTCAATCAAGCCTCATGACAGGATTAGAGAAAAACTCTTGCACCCAGTGTTAGATTTGTCTCTCAAGCACCAGGGAAAGGTTATGTGAGGACCTGGCATGTCAATCACTATCTGCCAACCAGAAAAACTCTCACCAGGAACCTAATTTGCCATCACCTTGGTCTTGGACTCCTCTGCCTCCAGAAATGTGAGAAAATAAATTGCTGTGGCTTGAGTCACTCTGTCTATGGTATTTTATAGTGTCAGTCAATGTTCCCTGAGCCAGGCACTGTCTACATCAGGGGAGTTTGAGGATTCTAAGATGGTGGTTGATTATTCACTTCAACAGTGCCTGAGAGTTTAATTCATGGACAGAGTGGATATGTGAACAATGTTATCTGGGGGTTTAGGGCTTACAAGCTCTATGCAAAATTGAAGGCTAAAGTCTTATGTAACAGATAGAGAGGAGTAGGGGAGAAAGCAAGAAATCCAGTTAGGATGATTACTACATGTGGGCAATAGATACAGCTTGATAGTCTCAACGTAAGTATAGCAAGTGTGGTTTAGAAATAATCCATAGGTTTTTCAGAATAAGAATAGATCAACTATATACTTTGGCATCTTATACAATGCATGAATGAGAAATAATTAAAAATTGAAGTTAACATTTTAAAACTAAGTAATGTGCAAATGTTCGATTTAATGTATTCAAAAAGATAATGAAAAGTCAAGCTTAAGTAAGATTTCTCAGTTGTAGAGCACAAACTTCATATGTATGAGGCCCTGGGCTCACTCTCCAATACACGCACACTGCATAATTTGAAAATGATGCATTTCAGTTGACTAAAATAAAGCAGCAGCAAAATGCATGCACAGTACCATGTGGAATCAAATTGCTATGCCCTGTTTATTTTCCAATAGTTGAAAAGTGTATGTGTATGTTTAAATTACACAGTATTCAATGACAATTGTTATCCTAAAATATCAACATAAAAATAACTTCTATCACAAATGAAGAAGCAGATGCATGTACTCTAATGAGAAATGGTGATTGAAACTGGATGCCTGAAATATTTAGGATAGAACATGACCATCGGCGCTATATAATCTAAATCTACTGTCTTACTGATATGTAGTCACTGATTCAGAAAAATTACACCATCAGTTGTAAGAGGAGAAACAACAGGTGGCTAGATCAGATCTTCTGATACTTGGTCATATATGGACTAGTAAATGACCCAAACTTATGGAGAAAATTGTAAAATAATGAGGAATCATGGAGAACATCTCTTCTACCTTAAATTCCCTTTCTGTTGAAGTAGAGGTAATATATATTTATATATATACTTATATATAAATATGTATTTATATATATTATTACATATATTATGTAATATAGATTATATATGTGTGCATTTGTGTGTATATATATAAAATCTCTACTCTATATAATTTCTGTACTCAGTATCACTATAATAAAAAGATCTCTCTCTATATATATGAAATCTCTATGTATATTCTCTATATACTCTCTATATACATAGATATAGTCAGTATCAACTATCATAAAACAGCTTGGAATGATATAAGTTGAAAGATAGCAAGGATTTTTAAAAAAGCAGGTGCTTATGCTGTCTGAGCCCAGGTGCTGCTTGAGCCCATGTGGCTGAGCACATGTGGTGACCGAGCACATATGTCGCCCACATCACCCCTCTTGACATATGTACTCTCACTCTCTCTCTCTCTCTCTCTCCCCCCTCCTACCTCTACCTAAAACCTCCATAATAAAATATGCTTTTACTTCAAAAAAATAAAAATAAAGCATTAGTATTAGTAGCTGTAGGGAGTTTTACAGATCTAAAAGAATAATATAGAAAAAGCAGTTCTTTTAGCATGGTAATAAGCCTCCCAAAAGGCATGCAAAATTTCATAATATTTTAATATACACATATAGAGTCCCAACACACAAAAAATTGCCATTTTTCATAAAAATATATTCAAAGCCTTGATATCTGTTTGAGTAATATAGTATTTGGCTCTAATTCTGTAGGATTTTATCAAATACCCTTCCCTTACCTACTTATAAGTTGGTTTGTTTATTTTAAATATTTCAGATTTTTTTTTTAAATTGGTAAACCCATTTTAGTATTACTTGTATGAAGTTCTATTATACTGTATTTTCCATGAGATTGGTAGTAAATAGGTTAACTATTTAGTAGGAGTTCTGACAAAGGCTTCCACTTTTCCTATAGACCATGCACACAGAGCCTCTCATTCTAGTCAGATCCAACCAGATCAGTGGTCCAGATGTCTAAATGGCTCTTTAAAGGTGATACTGCTTCGTTCAGAAGCAGTGATTCAGAGGAATGTAGGATCCAACAGGGTAGGCCCTCAATCCCCTATTTCCAGTTGGAAAGAACTAGTACAAATCATTGTCTCTCTTATTCTTCCAAATCATAAAGCAGTAGGCTGTGGTACAACCTCAGTGATTCTGAAGTTGTATCAAAACTCCTGCCACATATGGAAGGGAAGGAAAAGAGAAAGAGATAGAGAGAAAGGGAAAGAAATAAAGAACCTGCCATGGAGGCGGGCTGGGGGAGGGAGGGACCGGGACATTGGTGGTGGGAGATGGGCACTGGTGGAGGGATGGGTGCTTGAACACTGTATGACCAAAACCCAAACATGAACATCTTTGTAATTGTATATTTCACGGTGGTATAATAAAATACTTATTAAAAAAAAAAAAAACTCCCTGCCACTTGTGAGGTGATCTTAGATTTGGAAACTCCTTTCCCATTTACTTTATTAATGGGCACATATGAATACAATACCTGTTTTTCAAAAGTGAATGGAGAATCAAAAGAGATAATTATGTGGAAAGATTGCTAATCCGTGAATTACTGAACTAGTCAGTGTTACTCATTTTTCTGTTTAGGTTTTGATTGATGTTCTGGAATATTAAGGAGGCTTCTATTGCCATAGCACCAGCATTTGGCTGCTCTACAGAATTGCTTGATGTAAATACTTCTGCAACAGGATTTTCCAAAGTATGTTCCACAATTTCAATGATACAAGTAAAAATGAAAATATTATATACTATGTACACAGACACAGACACAGATGGAACTGCTACCAGCTCTCCCCCAAGCTTGGCTGATCATGAGGCATCCAGGAGAGAGGGTGGGTTTGGTCCCTGACCTGCCACCCCAATAGAGCCTCAGAAGAAGCCAGAAGAACCCCTGCACCATGATGGAAGCCACTTTCAACATCCGGATTCCACAGCTCGTCAGAGCTCCACCCAAAAAAAGAAGCCAATCTAAAACCCAGCTAGTCAGAACCCCACCCTAGAGAGAAGCCTATTTTATAGACACAGATGTAGCTACTACCAACTCTCTCTGTTGCATTACATCAGTAAATGCAAAAAACTAAGAGCACCCATGTGGCAGAGCCTGGCAAGCTACCCGTGTTGTATTTGATATGTCAAAAACTAACAATTATAGACCTCATTCCCATGACCTGAAGGAATAGTTTGAGACTCTTCATGTTCCTGGAGCCAGCAGAGGCCTTGGGCTATATTAGCACGTCAACAGGGACAACTGGAGATGTTACTGGTGCCCACTCCAGCAAATCGATGAATACGGGAAGACAAGTGACAAATGATGTAACGTAGTGCATACTCTTACATAATGAGGAGGTTAAATAGTGAGTTACTAAGTTCTGAAACTTCTCCATTTAAGTTTTCAAACTTATTTTAATCAAATATAAGTACTTTCCTTCCACCCTCTCTTCTTTTCTTCCCTTCCTTCTTTTAACATACTAACATAATCATGCAGGTTTTAAAATATAATAGGATGCATTGTAGGATCATCTAAGTTTCTAGATATTTTCTTTATATATTTTGATTTTCTTAATATTTGAGGATGCATACTGTTAGTTTTTTTTCCGGAGAGATTTTTTTTAAAGATTTCTGTGTTCATGCACCTCTGTGCTATAACAGTAATTTTTTATGTAATTTTCCATGCAACAAATTTTGTTCTGGCATTTTCCTTCATGCTTTATTGATGCAGAGTGTTACCAGTCTCCAGGTACTCCCAAACA
This sequence comes from Cryptotis parvus, assembly GCA_021461705.1. Taxonomy (NCBI): domain Eukaryota; kingdom Metazoa; phylum Chordata; class Mammalia; order Eulipotyphla; family Soricidae; genus Cryptotis; species Cryptotis parvus. Next base: position 54,320 of record JAJIBD010012418.1, read on the forward strand.
GCATCGTTGTCTCCCTTAATTCTCAGGATAATCTAGTAAAACTGGAGCAGAGAAGCACTATTATCCTGAAATTGCAGATGAGGCGTCCGTGGCTCCACAACTTACTGAAGATTGCACAGCTGCTTTGGGAGAGAACTAGGCCAGAGTCCAGATGTCCTCATTCTTGTTCACTGAGCTTTTCCTCCTACACAAAGCTTCAGCCCTTGTGTCCTTCCATCGGACTGCCCCCTCCCCCAAATGGTGCTTTTGTCTACTTCAGGTCAGAGGTGATTAGGGGAGAATTGCTTGCTTACTTTTTAGCTGAGTGATATCTAGACCCTGAGCTTTATTTTCAACAGGGTGTCTGGGAATAGGGTACCAGGTCTGGAAGATTTATACTTTGCTTAAATTACTTCAGGGAGTTTTCCTCTTGCTACATTGGACTAAGATTTATTCAATACATTTCAAAGACTGGGGCAATTTCCAAGGTTTGAGCACAAGGCTAAATCCTTCAAGGTTTGGGCTAATGACCCTGCTGTGAAACCCAGAATACTGTAACCCTGGGGCACCCTCTGCATAAGGATAGAGCAGTGTTTTATCAAAGGAAGCATATGTAGCTCTTGCTCAAGTGGTGTCCAGCTGGAGCCATAAAAGAGCTCAGAATGCACTCATGCAAGCAAGAAAACAAAAAGGAAAGCTTTCTATCCTGTCCCTTCTACCATGCGTTTACACTGACAGCCTAGGAACATCCTTGACATTGCTGAGCTGCTGGATGGAGTAGTCGATGAACAGAGAGTGTGGCTTACACTACATTAGCACATCACTACACTGTAGCAACAGTAAGATTCACACAAATTCTTTTATTTTTGTTTAGATTTTTTTAACTAGATCTACTCCTGTCAGAGATGGTTAATCTGTGCTACTCAGAGGTCACTATAGTCAGAACTAGTAGTGCAAAACACACACACACAATAAAATACATGCATGTATGCCAATCAAGACTCAGCACTCTATGGTCCCTGAGCATGCCAGCATACTTGTACTGGTCAACCTCTAAGGACACTGTAGGAACACAAATAACTTTGTGGGTAGTCATTCACTCTAGAAAAGAGACAGAGGGCACTCAACTTTGTCCTAGGTTCTTAGTCACTGAAAGGGAAAAGAAGTGTGTGTGTGTGTGTGTGTGTGTGTGTGTGTGTGTGTGTGTGTTGCAGTACAGCCTGGATCTGCTTGCTTGCTTCCTTCCATCCACATATCAACCCTGGAATATGTTATATTCATAACAAGATTACTTAACAAAGTACATATATATTAGGTCAAAGCAGTAGAATTTTTGCAGGATGTTTGTATGATTATACTAATGCATTTTTAGGTGAAAGTTTTATAATTGTCTTAAAATTTCTCCCTTTGACCCTAACATTTTAACTGTGAAAGTAATTTTACCATAATACACACCCTGTTGAGATTATTTAAGCAAATTATTATATTTCAAAACTATCAGTATATAGAGATAGAAGAAATTGTGTCATTTATCAACCATAATAAGTACATAAAATATTAGGCAACACAATTTATGCGGAAGTACATATTTTTCTGTAGTTGAACTATTTTTAACTCCTGTTCTTATTTGTCTCTATATAAAATCAGTTGCAATACAAATTAATATGGGTGGAAAAAGATGTCAAAATTTCTTCCAACTCTTTTAGATACAGTCCTTTTAATTCCATGTTTCTTTCCCTTATTAAGAGTTTTCATATGGATCATTTACAATGACGTATGTAACTCCATGTTCTATATAGGCTTTCTAAGCTTTAGAACAAATAATGTTTTGCTTACTTTTTTTTTTCTTTTTTTGGGTCACACCCGGCAATGCTCAGGGGTTTCTCCTGGCTCTGCACTCAGGAATCACTCCTGGGGGCGTGCTCGGGGACCATATGGGATGCCGGGGATCAAACCCTGGCCGGCATGGGCCGGCTGCGTGCAAGGCAAACACCCTACCTGCTGGACTATCGCTCTGGCCCCATGTTTTGCTTACTTTATATGGAATTATGGATTGCCAAGCCCTCCAGACTCCAGGAATTTCTATCAAAGGGAAGACTGGAGACATGTTGGAAATTTTCACTGTGGCATGGAGGGATCAGAGCCTCATTGATCACATCCTTAAAGTATGAACTTAGGGCACAGGGGTGAGTATGAATAGAGTCACATGTACAGTGCAGTAACCCCATCGCATGCTTTTAACAGGTCTATTCTCCAAAACAAGTGCATTAAATATTGAAATTTCAGCATAACAATTATGGTACAGTGTGGAGTCATTACATCCATATTTCAGAAGGCTAGTCTCTTGGTGCCATCCCACTAAAAAGCTATAACATATGAATTACTTAAAATATTTTTATAAATAAATTAGACACAAGTAAGGTGAGTATAAGTCATACATGTGTATTTATAGATTCATCAAAGTTATATGTCTGTATCAGGATATAAATGTCCTGTTTATTGGTTGCCTCTGGAAGAATGATGTTTTTAGTCTTCTCTAGATTCCTGAGTCAGGGGCCAGAGAGATAGTGCAGCAAGCAAGGCAATTTCTTGGCATGTAACTGTCCCACACTCAATCCTCGGCACTCCATTGAAGTGCTCAGAAGTGATTCCTGAGCATCATTGGATGTGGCCTAGAATCAAAATGAAACAAAAATTCCTGATTCGGAAGGAAGCGCAATGTTCCAGGGCTGCCATTCTGACATAAATGTCTCGCTCTCTCAGAGACCCATCTCACTTCACACCTAGGTGATATTTCTGAGTCTGGGCCTCTGCTGTTCTGGGAAACTTTCATCCCTATTTTCATGAAGAATTCCTATACATTTCAAAGTCAATCCAGTCACAGGAGAGAAGTGAGATTCTCACGAGGTTCTGGCTTCTCTCCCTTGCCAGTACACCAACATGCAATATTCTCTAGCATATTGGACAGACAGGTCTTCCAATTATGCCCAAGAGATTCTTTTTAGCCTGTGCTCTTCTCTGAGCCTGTTGATCCATTCTTGTCTATTCATATCCTCCCATGTCCATCCCATGCCAGAAGTTCTACCATGTTTTTTGTTTGTTTTTGATTTGTAGTTGAACCACATTCCTCAGTGCTCAGGGCTTACTGCTAACTGCACTCAGAGATCACACCTGACAGAGTTGTGGGGCCATATAGGGTGGCAAGGATCGACCCCAATTTAGGTAGTTTTATCATTTTCAAGTCATCTTTAATTCTAAATTACTCTCAACATCATGGCAAATAACTGCCATGATGCTAATTCATGAGATATGGGATAATAGCCTCAAATAGGAAATTCACCTTAGAGTTATATTCTTGCCTCTTTATGGTTCATAAAAATTACTCTTGGGCCCAGAGCATAATTTCTGATTTTTATCACATATTTTACATAATATGCTACTAAACTTGGTAGCACCTATGCACTTTTTTTTTCAAAAATCCTTTCATCATTCCCTAAGAAAGCAGATCAAGCTATTTCCATGGGATTAAGGGGGATTCAGAGATATGTCAGTGCTGGTATATTTAAATTTCTACCTAATTCATCCTTTGTTTCATGAATCACGAATTTCACTACTAAGTCACAGACTTTTGTATGACAGACAGCTAGTTCATGAATTCAGCATTTTCTGAGGTTCTTGAATTGAAATTTGAGCCTATATACCAATATTGACCTTCAGGTGACACTTGTAACACTGCTAACAGGTGGCTCTGCCAACTACACTCTTCTTTTCACTAGGTAGTTAATAAAGAAGAACCCCTTCTTTTTTCTCTATTCACTGTAGTATATAGTGCCAGCAAGCAGTGATCCAATTCTCACCCTGGCACTTGTTCTAAAATGCTTCCAATCTCACATCCAATCCAGCACCCCAACCCTCTTCAGAATTTTGTGTCTTACTGGTACATTCATTTACTTTTCCCCAGGCTTGTTCTTCTTACTTGCTGGTCCTCAAGGTTCTCTGAATAAAACACTTTTCTCTCTTTTAACTCAAAGGCTTAGTTCTTCACTTTTTGTATTCATTAATTATTAAATGATATCTTATTTTGTTGTTATAGACTCTCCAAATTTTACCTTTCATATCACTGATACTGATAGTATATTCGATTCACCTATACATATATTACATTTATATGTGTATATAATGAACATATAGTATGTGACATATAATTAACACTTAATATGTGATCTCCATAGGTAATATATGTACATATATTCATACATATAGTGTTAAATGTTCTAAAAATATGCCAGAAATGTTACGCTTGCCATGATTCTCTGTTCTCATGGCTATCATCCATTGAAATAATCTCTTAATACTCTTTTCCTATGGGCCACACCTATTACATTTTTATGAGCACATGAAGATTTAATGGTTTCAGAGCACTTGCATTTTGGAACAGAAATAATTTGCTTTCTACGCTCTTGAAATAATAATGCCAGCAAAGACATCAATACTGAATTCATCTATATTGATTTGTTTTGTGTCCCCCTACCAGTCACAAGCCTTCTCCTACCATCAGCCAATCTGCCAGGTGCTTTATAGGGGCCATGGTACAGAACATTTGTTACACAATTAATCCCTTTTCTGCTTTTTCTGCTGTGTATCACAGGAAACCCCATCTTCCTTCCAGCCAGCTCCTCTTGATCACCATCTTTTGGGCACGTCTAAGGAAAGGTGAAAACCTCGAAGGTAAAGAAAGGTAGAGACTAGATAATTTCCTCTCTGTACTGCCTCCATTTTTCAGATATTTTCTCTCTCTCTTTCTCTCTCAGCAAATGGCTAATGGTTAATTTCTAGATACTAATCCACTCTCTAGTTCTGTGCTCTCTCCGTGCTTCCTTGATGCTCATGTCCCTGTTTGCATTTTTATCTCTTATTTTCTTCATTGTCCCTGAGTAATTTTCCAGATTTATCATCCCCCATGTAAACAGCTCCTGGAGTTTTATTCTCTGTGTTTGAAAGACCCGGGATAGTTTCTGTTTTTTAGACTGAGCTCACTGGTTAACTCCGCCCTTATTTGTTCTCATTAATGTACAAAAGCTTCATTATATAACTACCTTATGCAAAGCACTGGATAATGATAAGCATGTACATGTGAGTGAATTGCATAGTTTTCCATATCCATCATAGAAATTATAGTCCAGTACGAAAGACAAGCATTGTATAACCAGTGATGGAAATGATAGGTAATATAAAAGATAAATTATCTTGATGTCAAGTAACAAGGTTTCAATTACAATGAAGTGCCAGCAATGTTGTTCCCATGGATATATCTTTTGGAATGAGATATAAATGGTGAGCCAAGTGCTAGAAAGATAATAGAGCAGGAAAAATAGTTGCTTTTCACATAGCATATCAAGGTTCAATTCTTGGCATCATATGTGGTTCCCTGACACACACCAGAAGTAATTCCTTA
>JAJIBD010012419.1:0-48244 GCA_021461705.1 Cryptotis parvus
GGTCAGGCCTCTTTCTGCCTGTTCCCAGCTCGTGCCCAGAAATGAAGGGCTTCAGTTTCCCGTTTGGAAAAACTGGGATTGCATGGGTCAGACCACAGCTCTGCTTTGGGCTTTCCCCTAATGGAGGAGACAAACACACCCAACGGCCAGCCCATCTTCATGCTTTATTCCAGCACTGAAGGGAATTGTTGGCCACTGGCTTCGTTGCTGTTGATCCTCTGCTAATTAGCTCTAGGGACTAGGGTTGTTTCTCTCAGAACTTGGTGGGACTCAACAGAGGTGCGGAGGTAGCCCCAGGACTGGTGACCTGTGCCGGAAATTGGAGAGTACTGATCAAATTACCAAAGCTCTGTGCGTCCATCGATGAATGTGAAACTCTTTCAGATTCATTAATGGGGATCTCACCCATCAGCAAAATCCTGGGGAGCTCCCCCACCGTGCTGTCTCCCTCCGCTGGGGCGGAGCGATAGATGTATAGCGGGTAGGGCTTTTGTCTTGACCTGGGTTCCATCTCTTGCATCCCATACTGCCACGAGTAACTCCTGAGCATTGCTGGGTGTGACCCAAAAGACAAAAAATAAATACATAAACAAAATAAATATGTATTTTATGTTTTCGGGTTGTACCTGGCAGTGCTTAGGGATCAATCACTCTGCCAGGGCTGGGGGTGTGTGTGCCAGGGATGGAACCTGGGTCAGCCTTGTGCAAGGAAAGCACCTTCCCGCTGTCTTATCTCTCCGGCCCTGAGTTGTCCTTCATTCTTTCCAGCCATGTTTGTGGCCTGAGCTTCCCCATTTGCCAGATGCAAAGCTGGGTGGGGAGGGAGTGATCAGGTCAGGGATACCAGTCAGGTCCCTGCTCTGGGGCTCAGTTCAGGGGAGAAGGGACACGTGGCAGCAGGCTAGTGCCCACTGTCAGGAGTGGGGGTGGAGGAAAGGTCACTGGAGAGCTTAGTCGGTGAGCTGAGGGCAGGGAGAGGGGCAGCCTGGATCTGGGAATATAATGAGTTCCAGCTGGAGTAGGGTCCTTCAGGCTGCTGAAAAGGAAATGCAAAGGCCCTGGAGCAAGATGGGCGTGGCTCCAGTAAAGAGGCTCTGGGAGGCAGGCACCAGGCCTGGGGCAGAGGAGGCCGATCAGCTTTAGTTCTAGCAACTCCTACTCTGGGGGTCAGCCTGTGAGCAGATGGTGGCGGGCGGGGCCGCCACAGTTGTGGACCAAGAGAGGGAGAAGTTGTCCAACTCCTCGAGAGCCTTGAAGGCTGTGGTGAGAACCTGGGCTGTGGGTCCTTGAGCTGTAGCTGAGCCCTCCCTGTGCCCCACCCTCACTGACAGGACAGCAGCTGGGGTCTATGTGGGACCGTGTAGTGACCGTGTACCCTTGCACCCACCTCGCCTGGTCCCGGTAAAGGGCTCCCCATTGAGCTGCAGAGACCGGATGAGCCTGGCTAGCAAAGGTACCAAAGCAGCCACTGGATGCCACCGGCCCCAGGCAGGGACATTTTTCAGTGACCTCATCCAACACTTTTTTGAGGGGTTTTGGTTTTGGACAGTGGTACCAGGGGCTTTTCCTGGCTCTGCTCAGGAGACCCCATATAATGCTGAGGATAGAACCCAGCTTGTCTGGGTGCCACGTAGACACCTTAACCTTTGTCCTATTTTTTTCAGCTGCACCCCCACACACTTGAAGCGGGGACTTGAGCTCCAGGGGGACAGGTGCAGCTGCCTCCAGCTGGAGTCCCCATCTCCCACCCCCACAGAGCCACCCCTAGTGCCCATCTGCCCCTTGGCAGTCCATACTGTCCCCGCCAGTGCTGAGGTCAGTCCTGCTTAGGTCAGTTATACAATATGTTGGTTGGGGCCACTCCCTACGGTGCTCCTGGCTTACTCCTGGCTCTGCACTCAGGGATCACTCTTGGCAGTGCTCGGGGGACAACGTGGAATGCCAGAGTTCGAGCCGGGTTGGCCAAGTGTAAGACCAGCATCCTCCCCGCTGTACTATCTTTCCACACAATGTGTAAGACTAATAATCGCGACCAAATCTGTCCTGTGGAATCCTAATAGTCAGCCGAGGGGGGCAGTAACCCACCCCTGTCTGCAGGGGGCAAGCAAGGGTGCAGGGGAGGGAGACAGCCACATTACAGGGAAAAAAGCACAGAAGCAGGGTGAGTACTAGGTGCTGTCCTGTCCTGTCAGGGAGAAGGAGCAGCAGTACCCAGAGGGCAGGAGAGGGGTGGCCAGCAGGTGGGGATGGTCAGCAGGAGGGGATGGTCAGCAGGAGGGGTTGGCCATCAGGAGGGGGTGCCAGCAGGAGGGGGTGGCCGGCAGGAGGGTGCCAGCAGGAGGGGTGCCAGCAGGAGGGGGTGGCTGGCAGGGGGGGTGCCAGCAGGAGGGGGAGAGGGTGGTAAGACCAGGGCGTTGATGCAGCTAGCTGAAAGCCAGGGAGGGTTCTGAGCCGGGTAAGGGATGTGGTGTGAACTCTGGTTGCTTATGTGGGGAGGTGTAAGCAGGGCAGGGTGGGGCGGGCGATAGCACAGCCAGGAGGGCGGTGGCCTTGCACACGGCTGACCCGGTCCCCGGCATCCCATATGGTCCCCGAGCACCACCAGGAGTAATTCCTGAGCGAAGAGCCAGGAGTAACCCCTGAGTGTTGCCGGGTGTGACCCAAAAAAAGCAAAAAAAAAAAAAAAAAGTGGGGCAGGGTGGTGGCTGGTGAGGTCAACGACAGCGCAGACAGGAAGTGATGGTGGCTAGACCCGAATGTTGACAACTGTGTGTGTGTGTGTGTGTGTGTGTGTGTGTAGTGTGTGTGTGTACACTCTGTCTTCCTTTGACTTTTATGGGCTTGAATTTTGGGGGCGGGAGAGGGACCCTTGATGGAGTCTTTGTTGTGAGGGGGTGCTTTCTTGAGTCACTGTTCAGGAGTGACCCCTGGCGGTGCTGGGGAACGGCATGCAGTGCCAGGGATCAAAGCCCTGTTGGCCCATGGAAGGCAAGTGCTTAACCTCCCGCTGGTTCCTTTCGTTTGTGTGCCATACCCGGCCATGCCCAGGAATCACTCCAGGACAGGCTTGGAACCAGATGGGGTGCCTTGGTCACCCCCAATTTTTTTTCTTTTTGGCTCACACCCAGCGATGCTCAGGAGTTACTCCTGGTGATGCTGGGGACCGCCATATGGGATGCTGGGGAACGAACCCGGCTCGGCCGCGTGCAAGGCAAGTGCTCTAACCGCTGTGTTAGCACTCCGGCCCAGCCCCAATTTTTTTTTTTAATTTTTGCTTTTTTTGAGTCACACCCGGCAATGCTCAGGGGTTCCTCCTGGCTCTGCACTCAGGGATTGCTCCTGGTGGTGCTCAGGGGACCATATGGGATGCCGGGAATCGAACCCAGGCATGCACAGTCCGGCTGCTTGCAAGGCAAACGCCCTACCCGCTGGGCTATCGCCTCCGGCCCCCAATTATTTTAAAGAGGGGGTTGCACCCGCGCCCTTCCCGGGCCCCTGCTCCCCACTAACAGCTCCCTCCCTGCACGTCTTTACCCTACAGTCCGGACCATGCAGACTCCACTGGCCGTTCCTGTGCCCGTGCTGAGACTCCCCGGGGGCCCGGATGGCTTCAGCCGAGGCTTCGCCCCGATGGACGCCGCCCGCCCGGCCGACCGTGGCTGAAGTCTCGGGGTCTGCCGTGGGAGCTCAGGAATCTCACGAGGCCCAGGAACAGCGGGGCGCGAGCCGCCCTCTGCGCGAGCGCTACCTGCGCAGCCTGCTGGCCATGGTGGGCCGCCCGTGAGCTTCACGCTGCACCGAGGGGTGCATGTGACCGCGCGACTCGGGCGCCGCCGACCTGGGCGTGGCCAACTTTTACGTGTCGCAGCTGCAGACGCCGATAGGGTGCAGGCCGAGGCACTGCTCCGGTGCAGCGACATCATTGCCTACACTTTCAAGCTGTGAGACCCCAAGGGGCTCCCCAGACCCGCAGGTGGTCCTGGGCCCCCAAACTCTGCGTGCGCCCCTGGACGCTCAGATGCATATGGATATCCTTCGGAGCTCCAAGCAACTCTGGCTCTTGGTACCCGGGGTCTGTCAGTCAAGTTCTATAGCCCTGCCTGGAACCATCACTGAGATACAGATTCAAAACCATAGGTCCTGAGGACTTCGGAGATGATGAATGGGGAAGAAAGAGCGAATAAAGGAACACAAACTGTGGAACAGAAAAATTGCTTCTTTCTTTCCTAGTAAAAATATTTCATTTACTAATACAGCAGTAAGGTGCTTACCTTTGCTGCGTGGCTGACCCATGTTCCATTTCCGGCATGCCATATGGTCTCCTGAGCTTTACCAGGAGTGACCCCAGAGTTGTTAGCAAGGGAGTAAGTACTGAGTAAAGCCAGGTATGGCCACAAAGCAAAATATTAGTTTTTTTTCCCAATGCTTGCAGTTATTTGTTTTTTTTTTTTTTGGGGTGTCACATCCGGCGATCCTCAGGGGTTACTCCTGGCTCTGCACTCAGTAATTACTCCTGGCGGAGCTCAGGGGACCATATGGGATACTGGGGATCAAATCCAGGTTGGTCGTGTGCAAGGCAAACGCCCTCCCTGCTGTACTATTGTTCCTGCCCACTTGGGGTTATTCCTGCACTCATGAATCACTTCTGGGGCCTGAGACAGCACAGTGGGTAGGGCATTTGCCTTGCATGCAGCCCAACCGTGTTCTATCCCGGGCATTCCATATAGTCCCCCTAGCACTGCCAGGAGTAACCCCTGAGATAACCCCTGAGAATTGCCGGGTATGACCCCAAAAGTGAAAAAAAAATCACTTGTGATGCTGAGGGACCTATGGCATGTTGGGGATTGAACCAGGATTGGGTGCATAAGAAGCAAGCACCTTACCTGTGGTACTATCTCTCCACCCCTCCCAAAACAGTAATTTAAAAAAGAAATTTAGGGAAAAGTTGCAAGGGGCCTGGGGAGGCGGGTGGTGGATACATGTTGGAGAGAGAACATTGGCTTCTACGGAGGGGAAAGCAGGGAGCGTGCCTATTAACATCAGATGCTGGCCAATTTTCAGGGGTGGAGAACGAGACTTTAAATCTGAGTCTGGCAAAGTGTAAGTGAAGAGAGAAAGAGAGACAGAAACATAGAAAGAAAAGGTGCCCTGCTATAGGGCAGGCTGGGGTTGGGTGAGAGGGAGCTTTGGGACATTGGTGGTGGAGTGGGGCACTGGTGGAAGGCTGGGTGCTGGAACACTATGACAGAGACCCAGTTATGAACGTCCTGGTAATTTTGTATCTCACGGTGGTAATAAAAATTAAAAAAATCTGTCTGGGGGCCAGAGCAATAGCACAGCGGGAGAGGGCGATTGCCTGGCATGCAGCCAACCCGGGTTCGGTCCCCCAGCATCCCATATGGTCCCCAGAGCACCGCCACGAGTAATTCCTGAGCGTCTTCCCCTCAATAAAAGCAAAATAAATAAATCTGTGGGGATCAAATCCATACAGACTGGTGTGCGGCTGAGCTTCATTCCTGGCCCTTTTATTTTCTATTGGACCCCACTGTGTGGATCTGCACCGTCAGCACTAGGGACAGAACCCTGGTTCCCACGTCTAGAGTATGTGCTTAGGTCTTTGCTACTGGGTGTTTGGAGACTCACGCAGTGCTGGAATCAAATGTGTGTCCCAGCACGCAAAGCATCTCCCCAGGGCGGAAAATTGTTTATTTTCTAGGTTCTTGAGGTTGCTAGGTGAAACAACTGTGAAGTTCTCCCCCCACCTAGCAAAGAACCAATTCCGGCACCTGCGGGGTGCACCAGGTAGGGCGTTTGCCTCGCAGGGTCCCGGCATCCCATATGGTGCCCTGAGCACCGCCAGGAGTAATTCTGAGTGCAGAGCCAGGAGTAACCCTGAGCATTGCCAGTGTGATTCTACCCCCCAAAAAAAAAAAGAACCAACTCGTTGGCGGAGAAACACTTCCTGCCCTTTGTTTTGTTCAAAGGTGCTGGGATCGCCTCACACGTGCAAAGCAGAATCCCCACCCCTGTGCTACGGTCTTGGTCTGGGCTTTGCAGGGCTGAGTTAGGGTGGCGGGCGGGAAAGAGGCAGCGGGGCTCGGTCCAGGCGAGTTCGTCTGGGGCGTGGCGGGAGTGAACGCCTGGTTGACGCGATTTGGCGCGGAGGTGGGTGGGGTGGACCCGACAGAGGCGTGGCCCGGCCTCCCGCTGACCCCGGAGGGTGGCCCGCGATGGGGGGGCGTCCGGATTCGCTTCCCAACCCCGCCCCACCTCCCGGGGAGGAAGCAGGGCGTCCATGACCGCGAGGCAAGACTTAGGTTTGGCGTCGTTCTTTGTCCTCGCTACCCTTTCAGCTGTCCAGTCCCAATCAACCAGGTGTCTTATTGTCTTATTTTTTTTTTTAAAAAGGGGGCCCGGAGCGATAGTCCAGCGGGTAGGGCGGGTTGCCCTGCACGCGGCCGACCTGGGTTCGAACCCGGCATCCCATATGGTCCCCCGAGCACCGTCAGGAGTAATTCCTGAGTGCAGAGCCAGGAGTAACCCCTGAGCATTGCCGGGTGTAACCCAAAAAAGCAAAAAAAAAAAAAAAACAAAAAAAAAAAAAAAAAAAAAGCAAAAAAAAAAAAAAGGGTGGGGGAGAATTTCTGCTCCCTTAAGCTCATCCAGTTCAGCCCACAGGTGAGGAATTCCATTAAGCACCTATGAGATTTGCTTCGTCCCTCTCCAGGCGTGAAAGGACGGCGGCCGAGCGTGTCTCGGGGCCGCGGAGAGAAGCGCTCCGGGACCAGCGCTCGCGCCGCCGCCCGCCCCTACCCGGCCTAACGCCCGCGTTGCCTTGGCAACCGCGTCGCTCGCTCCGCCCCCTTTTTTTTTTGCTTAAGGTCCACCCCCTCCGCGGGGTGGGCCGGGAAATCCGGCGAAAGTGCGGAGGCGAATCGGCAGGAGCCGGGCCGGGCTCCTGGAGGCGTGGCTTGGATACGTGCGAGCGTTTTTTTCCAGGCTCACTGAAATTCTACCTGCCGTCACCTGGTCTTTTGGTTAGCAGGTTTAGCTTTCTCGGGGGGCAGGGGAGGTGTCCTTCCTTTCTTTATAATCACAACTCAGGCTCCTCATGGAGGTCACATTCTAACTTGGTACATTCAGATGTTGCTTCCCAACGTGATCCAAAAATGCAGAGACCGGAGGAAACTGCAGGGTGCAAATGGACTGCTAAAGAATTGGCTGGCCATGGGCGTCCGCCTTGTCCACCAGCACCACCTGTGCTCATGGATTCAACACAGCTCTTATCGCCTTTCCGGCTACCTCTGCCCTTAGCAATTCGCCGCGCCCCGCCAAGCAGCTGTTTTCAGTTTTCTCAGTCCACTCCCTTCTCCCCAGCCCGAACTCATGACGCCAGCAAGCGAACCTGAAGACTATTTAGACAGAGGCGAGGCGGGCCGGGGGCGGCCGGGGCTCAGGCTGGCGCCTGCGCGCTGCCGCGGGAGCCGAGCCCGCCCCGCCCCTCGCAAGCCCGCCCCCCGCGTCCCGCAGTTCCGGCGCCGCCGATTCGCCGCTCCCGCTTCGCGAGGCCGCGACTCCCGCCGCTCGCGCCCGCCCCCGCCCCTTGACTGACTCCACCTCCCCCAAAGCCGGCCCCAATTTTCTCGGCTGCTGGCGTACCGGCCCGGGCTCGGCTGGCCCTGGCGAAAGTGCGGCGGCGAACGAGCAGGCGCGCGCGGGGCTCGGGGGAGGCGCGCTCGGGCTCCCCGGAGGCGACGACTACGACGACCGGGAGAGCGGACGGAGGCGGCGCCTAAAGCGGCGGCCGAGCCCATGCCCCGGGACGGCGGGCGGGCCGGGAGAGACCAGTCCGGGGCCCGGGGCATGTCCCCGGGACCCCCTTGAAGAGGCGGCGGCGGCGGCGATGGAGGTCCCGCCGCAGGAGGCGCCGCCCGGGCCGGCGACGCCGACGAGGCCCCCGCCGAGGCCCGGGCCCCCAGCCCCACCTCGCCCCCCGCGGACGGACGCCTCAAGGCCGCGGCCAAGCGTCACCTTCCCTCCGACGAGGATATCGTGTCCGGAGCCGTGGAGCCCAAAGACCCCTGGAGACACGGTAGCTGCGCGGGGCGCGGGCGCGGGGCGAGCGCGGGGAGGGGACCCGAGACTGGCGGGCGCGCTCGGGTCGCCCCGAGAGTTGCCGCGAGTGACGGTGGAGAACGGCAGTGGCCGGGTCCGAGGCCGGACAGGGGTAGGAGAGGAGGTAGCTGTCGGGGTGGGAAGGTGAGAAAGTGCCTCCCCCCTCAAAAATTCCAAACAAAACCGAACCTCTGCAGGGACGCTGAAGGTGATCATTTTAGAAGGAATGAAAGCCAGGGGCAGTTCAAGAAAGTTGGGTCTCTGGGGGGCTGGTTGGGGGTGGTTGGGGGTCCCTGGAAAGAAAGAGGTCCACATCCCCTTGGAGGGGCCCATGGGGATGGGAGAGGTGTTCGGTGTCCAGCCTTTGGGCCTCGGGACAAGGGGTGGCCATGTTGCTCCTGTCTCTGTTGGAAGGAGGAAGAGGAATGAATGTGGGCGCCGGCTGCTGGGCAGGGGTGGACTTAGGGGCTTGGGAAGGGGAACGTGCGCCGCCAACCCACAGGGGAAGGCGGGGAGCTGGAGGCTGCGGTGGGGGCCCTGGGGGGCTGGTCTTGCATGCAGTCCATCCCTGACACTGCGTAGGATCCCCAGAGCCCGGCCGGGAGTGATCCCCGAGCCCCGGAGGGTATGACCCGCCAGATCGCCCTCCGAAAAAGGAGAGCAGTCACCTCATACCTCCTTTCCCCCCAAATGGAAGCAGTAGTGGCCTTTTGGCAGCAAAGGAACTTTGGGAACAGAGTCGGAAGGGTTTTTAGCCCCCTGAAGAACTGGGAACAGGGTTCACAGGTGCGGAAGAAGGTGGGCGTCTTGAATCAGTTTGGAGACTTGTGGTGTGGGGAGGGGAGGGGTTCCAGGCCTTTGGGGGAAGGTGCCGGGATGTTGAACGAGAAAGGGCAGTTCAGAAGGCCAGTGGCCCAGAGCTGGGATCTGGGTGGATTGGACCTGCCAGGCAGGGGCAGAGAAGGAAGTGTCTGGGAGGGGGCAGGGAAGCCCTGTGGCTTCCTAGCCTGCAGACAACCCCCGCAGATGAAAGTGACTGAGGGTCATTTTTTCATTTTTGGAGCCACACCAGCGGTCTCCAGGGCTACTCCCAGCACAGTGCTCCGGGAACTGTGCGGTGCCAGGGATGGAACTCGGGGCTCCTGCATGTAATGCTTCAGCTGCTGAGGCTCTCCCCAGCCTCCCAGCAGCTGCCTTCGGCTGGAAAGGTGGGGGTATTGGGCTGAGAAACGGAGGCCCGAGGAAGGAGCGGCCAGCATGAACTGGGCTCTGACGTGGTAGCCAGCCACCTGAGGCAGAGTGGGGTGGTCTTCTCGGAACCCACATCGTGGCCTCAGTGCTCTCCCTATCTATAAAGGGGGGCAGCAGTGCCTGGGGCTGCAGAGCGGAAGCCGATGGCTAGTACGTGTCAGGGGGTAGCTGGGCTTCCTCCGTCAGCATCTGCCTGTTTGTGTCTTACTGATGCACCCCCAGAAGTGGAGCCCAGAGGGTGGGTTGTTTGTGGGTCTGGGTGAAAGCAGGGCAAATGGAGGGGTGCGCAGGCGTGCGGGAGGCGTGAGAGGACGGGCAGCAGGTTCCCTGCAGAGGAAGGGCTGCCTGACTCCGCGTGCCGTTTCCTCTCGGAGTCTCGGAGTCTGCAGGTAGAGGTGGTTTTCGGGGGTCGGAGGTGAGATCAGATCAGAGCGTTCCTGCACTGGAACAGCAGCTGTCAGTCAGGGTGTCAGGGCCAGATCAGTTGTCCAGCAGGGAAGAGGCATTTGCCTTGCACATGGCCGACTCAGCTTCCATCCCTGGTACCCCGTATCCTCCGTGATCCCTGAGCACAGCCAGGGGTAAGCCCTGAACACCACTGGGTGTGCGCCAAAAGGAAGAGGAGAGAGCAGCTGTTTTCTGTCCATCCTCCCAGCCCATGGAGAGGCCTTAAAGGAGATTGGGAGGGGGATGCTCAGGAAGAGGGTCCGTGGGCTTGGGGCGGGGGAGTTGCTGGATCAGAGTGATCTCGTTCCAGGAAGTTTCCAGAAGGACGAGGGCCTGGTCAGGACTTAGAGGTGAGGTGTGAGGATTGGCACAGGGCTGGGGGGCTGGGAATTGGCCTGTCAGTGAAGGTGTTGGGAGACACGCCTCCAGGAAGGGAGAGGGGAGTGAAGGGTGGTGAGGTGGGACATGGCCCCGGGGTGTCAGGGTGTTGCCCCGAGAGGGCTTTCCTGTGGGAGCTGGTCTGGAAGCTAGGGACTGCCTGGGGTGGGGGGTCCCTGGTGCTGTGCCCCTTTGGGAAGGTGCCCTGCGGTGAGGCCATCTCAGGGCTTGTGGGGGAGGAGTGATAGGAGGGTCTGCATGAGAGGGGAAGGTGACTGTGGGGTTGTATCAGGACAGCCCCATAGGCATTGCAAGAGTCACCCAGAAGGTCGGAGCTATAACAGCTCAGCGGGTAGGGTGTTCGCCTTGTTCACAGCCAACCGGGTTCGATCTCCACCATCCCATGTGGTTCCTCAAGCTCTGCCAGGAGTAACCCCTGAGCATGTCTGGCTGTGACCCAAAAAAGAAAAGGAATCATCCAGAGAGGGTTCGTGCATAAGGCAGTTGGAGAGGAGCTGATGGAGCGCTGGGTCCTGCATGTGTCCCCTGCACTCAGAGCCAGCTGATGGCACCTTTTGTTTGAGTCTGTGGGTGGCCCCAGACAGGCCAGTGCCCCCACTGACAGCTGTTCCAGGAGGGGGTGTCTCCACGGGGCCCAGCCTAGGGCTGGACTCCAGCAGCCAGTGATGGGAGAGGTGACTCTGTTCCATTGTGATGGAAGAGGTGACTCAGAGGAGAGGGGGTCCCCACTCTGTGCCCCATGCCCTTGGGGTGCCAGGAGGGCAGGGACTGGCCTTGGCAGGTGGGGGCTCCCCGTCCTTTGGAGGGCCAAGTCCAGATGGGGGCTCTGGAACCCTCCAGATCCAGGGGCAGGCTCAGCCCAGGCTCGGGGATGTGGGGTGTGCACACCGCTCTGACCCACCAGCACAGCCTGGCGACTGTGCCCCGCCCTTCTGCCGGCGACTCACCCCCACTCCCTCACCTCCAGGTGGCCAGGGCAGCAGCTGGAGGCACCCGGAGCTATACGGGGCACGGGGGCACCATCGTGTGGGTGCTGAGCTGTGGCACGCCGGGGTCCATGCCCTTCTCCAGTGGGGGATCAAGGAGGGGGCAGAGGCTCCATTTGCCCGTCCTGAACTCCAGCTGCAGGTTGACTTTGGAAACTGGTTTGACGGGTGGCGGGCACCTGTCTGCTCTGGAAGGTCCCCCTCCCCAGCAGGGCTGTCTTCACCTTCTTACTGGGCTCCGAGGCCCCTTCTGAGGACTAGACAGGCTGGGGTGTGGGGCTGGCTGTTCACTGATTCCCTCCCACCTGCCCCATAGCCCCCCACGCACAGCAGGGTGCCAGTGCACTGTGGACTGGCATGGGAGAGCCCCAGCTCAGTACCAGGCTGCCCCCACACAGCTTGCGGGGCGGCCGTAGTCTTGGCCAAGGTGCAGCTCCCGCCGCCAGGGTCCTTCGTGGGAAGCTCCCCCAACCCCGCGCAGCTCTCTGCCACGTGGTTCACTTGGCACTGGCGCCCTTGGAGGACAAGGATGTGTGACGACTCCAGGGCACCCGGCAGCATTTGGGAGTCCTCTCCTCCATCCATGCCAGTCCTTTCCTCCATCCATGCCACCCCTAGAAATTGCATCCAGGTGCTGGGTGGAGAGTGGCAAGGCGCCATGGGGTGTGGGTATGAGGGGTCCTGTGGGACCAGGGGTGAGTGTGGGCTGCTGCCCGGGTGGGTGCGAGGGCCCTGCACAGATCCTAGTGAGAGTGGGCAGTGTCCCATCAGCCACCCCAGCAGGGCTTGGGGGACCCCAGGGACTGCTTTGGGAACACATTGTTGGATGAGCCTTGGAATGTCTACCTAGAGGTGACTGCAGGAAAGGGGCCGTCCCCCACTTCCTGCTGCTGTGCCCCACTCGGCCGGGGACCATTGCTCGCTCAGAGTCCCTGTACTGGGGCCCAGTCTGCATCCCTTACAGAGAAGCCCAGAGGGGAGCGGCCACCTGCAGGGGTGCTCCCTGGGTGTTGGCAACAAACCCTCCTTTCCATGGGCTTACAGGGTCACTGTCACATGAGGGGGACCTGGGGGAACCAGCGCCTGTCACACCAGACTGCCACGGCTGATTAGCTGAAGGTTGTGGGGCGGGGTAGGCTGCCAGGCTAGTGGGAAGGGCAGAGACCAGTGCTAGGGTGGAAGCTGCAGCTGCCTTGGCCCATTGAGCCCGCTCCCTGAGCGGGAGGACTCCCTGTTTGACTCCTTTTTTTTTTTTTTTTTTTTTTTACTTTTTTGCTTTTTTGTGTCACACCCGACAATGCTCAGGGGTTACTCCTAGCTCTGTACTCAGGAATTACTCCTAGTGGTGCTTGGGGGACCATATGGGATACTGGGGATCGGTCCCTGGTTGGCCGTGTGCAAGGCAAATGCCCTCCCTGCTGGACTATCGCTCCGACCCCAGAACCTTGACAAATAGGGTGACTGAGGCTGGGAGGCAGGGGGTCCCAGACCTGGGAGCAGAGGGGGTCCCACATACTGGGGACCTTCTTCCCACAATGTCTTGCCTGTGCCAGGCTTCTGACACCTGGGGCTCCTTCTGAACTGTGGCTCTGGGTCCCCCACCTTGCCCGTAGTTAACCTGCCCTGGTGAGTGCCCCAGGAACCTGTGTGACCCCAGTTCCTTGAAAGCCCAACAGGGCTGTCCTGCAGGGAGGGGCTAAACCCTGCGTCACCTTCAGGGAGGGACCGAACGCCTGTTCCCTAGTCACTGCGGCAGAAGGTGGCGACAGGCCCTGCCTCAGTGCCCACTGCTAAGGAGCTGGAGCAGGAGCACACTCAGCTCCTCCTGCCTGGCCTGCGGGCGAGTTCCACTGTGGGAGCCAGGTGCAGTGGAGAGCCCCCTCCATGCTTTTGCCAAGCCCACCGGGCAGCCTAGGGGCTGGAGGAGGTTCCGCATTGTGGGTGGGGGTGTTGAGAGCACTCCCCAAAGCCACGTTTGAGGGGAAGGTCCTGGGTCCCAACCCCGCTGAGGGCCTAAGTTCAAGTTGGACCTTTCTGGTTGGGTGCGGGAGGTACAGAGGCCCGCCAGTGAGCCCCCTGCATCCCCTTACCCGACTCCCTCAGGAAGGCAATGCTGCTAAGGCAAGACCCTGCCCTGGGAGGCCTTACTCTCTGTAGACTGGATAGACGGTGGCCACCCTCCCCCAGCTGCTGAGCTGTTGCTGGGGAGTCTGCTGACAGCCGCCTGCTCCACATGACGTGCCTGCCGCCTCCCCTTCCCGCAGAGCTCGGGCCCTGCTGGGAGCGTCCCCACACACTGGCACTCGGGGTCAGACTCGTGTGCCGCTTCCCACCCACGCCTCTGGCTGCTGCCGGCTGTCTGGCGGCGGGGGCTGGTGGGTCCCTGTGCAGAGCGGAGCTGGTTTCTGGGGCTCCTCAGCAGCAGGCAGGTGTGCCAGGGAGAGCCCTGGCTTCTGGGAGGTGGTGGCGGGGCCACCAGGGCCATCCTCAAGCCGCACAGATGGGCTTGGCCACATGCACTGACTCAGGCGTGGAGCCTCTGGGCAGCCTCAGGCTCCCCTTGGACCCTGAGGTCAGGGGTGTTTGTGGACCCCCAGCAGATGTCCACCCGCTTCCTCAGGGCCAGCCTGCTTATCCTTCTGCACCAGCTCAGCAGCAGGGGTGCGGGAGGGGGGTAGGAGGGGGCCGGGTCCCGTGGGCGAGGCCCGAGTCCCAGGCGCAGGTCGCCATGGCGTCGCCCCACACTGTATTGTTTGTTTGGGTCCCTCCTCCCCCCCGGCCCTGCGCCTGGGGGACTACAGCCTGTCCACCTGGCTCCCAGGAGGGGTGAATCGTGGAACATTCCCAGGCCCCTCCCAGCCCAGTGAGGCCCCCCAGAGTTTGGGGAAGGCAGCGGAAGCTTGTTGGGCATGCACGGTTGAGTCACACATGCTGGCGACTTGGCCTTGGCCCAGCTTTACAAAGGGAATGGGGTGCAGCCCTCTTCCGCTGCTCCCCGATCTCAACACCCCGCCAGCCCCTGCTCCCCAGCGCCTTACTGGGTTCAGTTCTGAGAGCAGGCTGGGGCTGGCCCTGGACCCGCTTACCTGGCTCAGGTTTCCTTCCGCTCTGACTTGGCAGCACACAGATGAGACTGGCTGGCTTTGGGAGCATCAACAAGCTCTGCACCCTGGGGTGCAAGGGGGTGCACCCTGCCCTCTGCTCCCTAGAGGGCCCTGGCTGCTGCCTCCTGCGTGGCTGCCCATCTCTGAATAGGTCAACCCTGCCATTTAGGGTGCTGAGGGGGGACTGAGAGAGCCCAGATTCTGTTTTGGGGACTGCACACCAGCAGTGCTAGGGTGAACCTGAGCTCCAGCCCTTTGTGGTGTTCTCCTCGCCCCCAACAAGAAGGTTCATCACTGGAGAAGGGGGTTGTTTGGGCAACTGCAAGCCCCCAGCTCCAACCTGATGCTCTCCTTTACCTTCACCTGCTCCTCATCAGAAACCTGCTTCCTGGGGCCAGAGCAATAGCACAGCGGGTAGGTCGTTTGCTTTGCATGCTGCCAACCTGGGTTCGATCCCGGCATCCCATATGGTCCCCGAGCACTGCCAAGAGTGATTCTGAGTGTAGAGCCAGAAGTAACCTCTGAGCAATGCCGGGTGTGACCCCCAAAAAGCAAAACACAGAATCCTTCTTCCTGCTCCTGATGGGGTAGGGGTGGTCTTGCTTCTTTTTTTTTTTTTTTTTTTTTTTTTTCTTTTTTGGGTCACACCGGCGATGCTCAGGGTTTTTCCTGGCTCTGCACTCAGGAACTACTCCTGGCGGTGCTCGGGGACCATATGGGATGCCAGGGATCGAACCCGGGCGGCACAGGCCGGCTGCGTGCAAGGCAAATGCCCTACCCGCTGGGCTATCGCTCCGGCCCCTGGTCTTGCTTCTGATGGCGCTCTGGCCATCCAAGTGATCTGACAGTGCCTTGCGGCCCTGCGGCACCTTCCTGTATGCAGGACGTGGACTCAGCCCTCGTAGCTTTTCTCTCCCCCATCCCGACCTCCTGCCCTTTCTCAGTGGTGCCTGTTGGGGGAGGGGACAACCCCTGGCAGGCACAGCTGCCCCCTGATGTGTGTGCTGGGGTGGGGCTCTAGGATGAATTGGGGGCATGGGTGCTCCTAGCCTGACCTGGCCAGCCATCCTGGGTGGGGCTGGCAAGTCTGTGCCCACTGACTGCCCGGCTCTGCCCCTAACACATCTCCAGAATTACACAATCAGAGGTTAGCTCTTTTTTTTTTTTTGGGGGGCACTGTACCCAGCATGCAGGACTTCTGGCTCTGCACTCAAGGATCACTCCTGGAGGTGCTCAGGGGACCATATGGGGTGCTGGGGATCAAACCGGGTCATCTCCGTGCAAGGCGCAAGTGCGCTGCCTACTATGCTGTTGCTCCAACTGTAGGTGGGTTACCTCGTTGCACCCCCTGGGGCAGCCAACCTGTGTGGGCACCCTGGGCCCACCTCTGTTCACCTCTGCTCACTATGCAACTCCAACGGTCAGAGACTGCACCCCATGGGGGCTGTGGGGAAGAGTTTCATTTGTGTGAATCCTTGTTAGTGAAAGAGCAGAAAAATGGGGTCCCCTCCAGCTATCAGGGAACATATTGTACACGTTCAGCCCAGTCTCAGGGCCACCCGGCAGTGCTGGGGACCAGGTGGCACTTGGGTAGAAGCACCTTAACTCTTTTCCTCTCTGCCCCATTTTCTCCAGTGATTCTTTACTGTTTTCAAAACCACAGACTGGGACCCTAGTGATAGCACAGCGGGTAGGGCTTTTTGCCTTGCGCGGCCAACCCGGGTTCAAATCCTTGGCATCCCATATATTCCCGAGCACCTCCAGGAGTAATTTCTGAGTGCAGAGCCAGGAGTAACCCCTGAGCATTGCCAGGTGTGACCAAAACAAAAAAAAAAAAAAAAACAGACTGTCACACTCCCTGTGTGGAATTGTATTTTCTCAAGACAGCTCTGCTGTGATACACTTGATATGTACTTCCCTGCTGAGAACGTACAGCTCGGAGCTTTCTGTTGGTACCACATCGACCTTAGCTTCTGGCTTTTTTTTTTTCTTTTTTGGGTCACACTTGGCGATGCTCAGGGTTACTCCTGACTCTGTACTCAGGAATTGCTCCTGGTGGTGCTCAGGTGATCATATGGGATGCCGGGGATGGAACCTGCGTCTGTCGCATGCAAGGCAAACGCCCTTCCCACTCTACTATTGCTTCAGCCCCAGCACATTTTCATTACCTCCAAAAGAAACTCTGGGGGCTGGAGCAATAGCACAGTGGGTAAGGCATTTGCCTTGCAAGCGGCTGACCTGGGTTCGATTCCCTGGCATCCCATATGGTCCCCCAAGTGCCGCCGGTAGTAAATTCTGAGTGTAGAGCCAGGAATAACCCCTGAGCATAGTCAGGTGTGACCCAAAAAGCAAAAAAAAAGAAGAAAAAAAAAGAAACTGCCCCTCTATCCGCTTGACCCCAAGTCTTATCTCAAGTCTTATCTTCCCGAACTCTCCTGACCTGCTTTCTGTTCTATTTATTTTGTTGGTGTTGGTTTGGGGGCTAGCGGGACCTCTCCCAACTCCGGGCTGGGGACCACGTGTTGGCAGGTGATGAGGTCAGGTGCCTGTACACAGAACCTGTGAGCCGGCTTCTGAACTGTTTCTCTGTCTGAGTGTGCACACGTGTCTGTGTGTGACCATGCATGTGTGAACCTATGTGTCAGCATGCATACACCAGCGCACGTATGTGAATGTGTGTCAGTGTGCATGTTGGCATAGCATGTCTGTGTGTGCGTGAGCTTCCCTCGCAGCTTTGCGTGGTTCCCAGCGTCAAGTTGGCGGTGGCTCTCCATCACTCTCATTGTCAGAACCACCTCTGAGTAGTGACTGCCCCACGTGAGGGGCTCTTTCCTTCCACAGCTGGTCCCCTGGGTGGAATCTGAGGTATGGTGGCTGTTCCCACCAGGGCCGCTGGGGACGCACGTGTGTCTCCACAGTCAGGTCACTGCCTCGGGGTGGCTGGGTAAACTCTCTGAACATCTGCCAGATCGTTGCTCCAGGGATGTGGCAGTTGGCTCTCTGCCCCATCACGCAGGGCATGGGGGGGCTGATTGCTCCTCAGCACCCCGTTTGATCTCGTCCTTTGGAGTCTTGTGGCCTCCAGGGTATTCAGTGTCCTCCCTCCCTCTTGCCCACCCCGCAGTCAGCCACTATGCTCTGACTTCGCATTGGGCGTCAGAGTGTGCTCCTGCAGAGAAACGCCGGGACCCCCAGCCTCCATGCCTCCATGTTGGTAGCAGGACATGCCTGCACCCGTCCTGCAGAACGAGGGCAAAGTGGAGGGATGGGGCACCTGCACAGTACCTGATGGTGTCCTGCATCCCCGAGCCCGCCCCCTCATCTCTGGCCTTCTCCGCCCTGCCCACCCATGTGCCTCAGCTACCCACTGGAAAGCTTGGGGTCTTGAGAGATTTCTCAGAAGTTTTTTTGGGGGTCACTCCTGGCGGTGCTTGGGGGGACCATATGAGATGCCAGGGATCAAACCCGGGTCAGCGTGTGCAAGGCAAAAGCCCTACCCACTGTGCTATTGCTCCAGCCCCTCTTGGAAGTTCTTTTTATTTTATTTTATTTTATTTTATTTTATTTTTGCTTTTTGGGTCACACCCAGCAATGCTCAGGGGTTGCAAGGCAAATAGCCTACCTACTGGACTATCGCTCTGGTCCCACTCAGAAGTTTTTTTTTTTTTTCTTTTTTGGGTCACACCCGGCTATGCTCAGGGGTTTCTCCTGGCTCTGCACTAAGGAATTACTCCTGGCGGTGCTCGGGGACCATATGGGATGCCGGAGATCGAGCCTGGGCCAGCACAGGCTGGCTGCATGCAAGGCAAGCGCCCTACCTGCTGGGCTATCGCTCCGGCCCCTCTCAGAAGTTCTTAAAAGCTGCTTTTCACCAGGTCCGTGGGGGACACCGATGGCAGCAGTTACCAGCAGGGCTCCCATAAATGCAGCTGTGGCCTCCTTTAGACAGTGTCTGGAGTGGAGGAGCAGGGCCACAGGGTCCCCAGCCCCAAATCCTCTCCTGGAAGTGGGTGTTCTTTGCAGCTGCTGTTATATGGCTTTGAGCTGGCGGGCTCAGGAGCAGAGCCCAGACTGGACCAGGGGGCTGGGGGGCCTAACACAGGCTATGCATAGAGGAAGGCACACCATCCTGACAGCGCAGGCGGGCACTGTTGTGGTTCCTGAGGCCGTAGAACCAGACATGCTCCCTAAGGGTTGCAGAGCCCCCAGGTCCCTCCAGGCAGGCAGTTGCCACTTGTTTCACAAATGAGGAAGGCCAGTTCCAATTCTCTGGGAAGCCCAGTAGCGCCTGTAGCCCACGTGGGCTCCCTGGAGCTGTGTTACCTGTGTCTGGGCAGCGCAGGTCGGGCCTACATCTGAACAGGGACCCTTACCCCATCCTTGGGGCTCCCCACTCCCCCATGCTGCTTTTGGGAGTTTCCGTGTCCTGGCAGTGCTGTATAGCTGAAGAGGTTGCAGTGACTGGCACAGGGGAGTCTCGGGCCTCTCCCCAGGAGGGGGTTTGGAGAGCCCCAGAATCAGGACTAGTGCCCGGGTGCTTGCTATCAGGGCACTTGTCTCAGAAGTGGGGCCCTGGGCTTGACCAGGCCCCGGTAAAGTCACCCCACACCCACCTCTCTGGGATTCCTTCCTGTGGGGAGTCAGAGGTTACCCAGGTCTGTGCCAGCACATGCATCTCGACGGTGCCCTCAGTGGGGCATGATCTCGGGCACGTGTGATCTGTGCTGTCCTGGGGCCCCTCGTCTACCCTTCCAAGGGCAGTGGAGCCGGGCTTTTCTCCTCTGGGAAAGGGGAAGGGGCTCTGGGAAAGAGGTAGGGCCCAGGCTGCTGGGGCTGCTGCCCTATGGCCCCTTCCCCAGTCGGGGTTCCTCCCTAACAGGCTGGCCAGAGCCAGTCCGTGCAGTGACCCGGAAAGGGCCAAGTCCCAGGGGCGCAGGCTCCCCCCCCCATCCTCGTCCACTCTCTCTGCCGCTGGGGCTCCCTCTGTGCTCCAGCACCTGCTGCACTGGGGTGCTGAGTGGTGCCTCACTGAGGCAGGGTTTGAACGTGTCATGCTGGGCTGGCCCTGGGCACCTGCCAGCTGCCATGTGGGCAGGCCCAGCCCAGCCCGTGCCCAGTCCTCCAGCAGGACCTCGCCCCGCACCCCAAGTCCTGATGTGCTCATTCCAGGAGGGAGACAAGGAGAGCAGCTTTGCCCCTGGGGAACTGGCCCCTGCGTCTCCTAATGCCCTCACTTAGAGGTTTCTGCAGGGGCTCCCAGACTCAGGCAGTCACTGCTAGTGGGGTTCCTGGTCTCCCCAGAGAAAAGTAATAGGTTGGGCTGCTGCCTTGGGATGGAGTCAAGGAGGTCTTCTCAGAAGAGGTGACATTGAGCGAAGGCCAAGGGAGCGCTGGGGAGGGCTGGGGAGGAGCAGGGAGCTAGAGGAGGGAAAGAAGCATGTGGGGGGGGGGCGGGGCAATAGCCCAGCGGGTAGGGCGTTTGCCTTGCACGCAGCCAGGCCTGTGCCAGCCTGGGTTCGATCCCGGCATCCCATATGGTCCCCCGAGCACTGCCAGGAGTAATTCCTGAGCGAAGAGCCAGGAGTAACCCCTGAGCATCGCCGGGTGTGACCCAAAAAGAAAAAAAAAAAAGAAGCATGTGGGGGGTGGCGGCTGGGACCAGGGGGTGCTTGGGGGGGGGGCAGATGACGCGCTGTCCCTCAGCACACAGGGCATTGTCCTTGGCAGCCTCCCCCAAAAGGGGTGGACTTGCCTCAAGAAGTCCTTGAGGGCCGGGGCGATAGCCCAGCGGTAGGGCAGGTAGGGCGTTTGCCTTGCATGCGGCTGACCCAGGTTCAATCCCCCAGCATCCCATATGGTCCCCGAGCACCGCCAGGAGTAATTCCTGAATGCAAAGCCAGGAGTAACCCCTGAGCATTGCCGGGTGTGACCCAAAAAGCAAAAAAAAAAAAAAAAAAGTCCTTGAGGTTGGCCAGAGGTCGACTGGGCAGTGATCAGGCCACCAGTGGGTCAGCAGGATGGACGACCTTGAATGCGACATTATTGGTGGGAGAGAGCCTTACTTCTGTCCCAGGCCTTGGGGCCTAGAACAGGGGCAGAGGGCGGGGCTGGTTTCCCACCACGGGAGGGGCCTGCAGAGCCCAGGACACTCCTGGAAGCCTGTGGGCTTGGCACCAGCTCTGGGGTCTGGCTTGGAGGCTGACAGCCCTGGTGGCTGAGCTGTGAAAGCGGCGTCTGGGCACTGGAATGACGGTACACAGGGACGTGTTTGCTTTTCATGCAGCCGACCTGCGTTAGATCGCCAGCACCCCATATGGTCTGCCAAGCTCTGCCATGTGTAATTCCTGAGTGCAGAGCCAGGAGTAACCCCTGAGAAATACCCAGTTTAAGCCCAAAAAACCAAAAAAGAAAAAAGCTTCTGGGGGTGTGGCCCGGGCTAGGCGAGTGCCTGGCTCAGGTCTCCTTCTGGGGGTGTAGAGGTGTCGGGGGAGCCAGGCCTGGGCAGTCGTCTGTTGGTTTGGCGTTGCCTGGCTGTGTCTTTGTGGTACACACCTTACTGGTCTGCTTTCTCAGGCCACCACCATGGTTGCTGCCTGAGAGCCCGCAAAAGCCCTCCCTTTGGTGACCTGGGCTCTCTTGAAGTGGACCCTGGCCTGACCCTGTTCTGGGATGGGCTTGGGTTTGGGGCTGCACCCAGTGTTTGAGGGACCACATGGTACTGGGCTTGGCTGTGTGCGAGGCCAGCACCTTCACCCGGGCCTCAGGCCTGGTGCTGAGAGCAAGGGCCCAGTTTCAGCAGCTACCACAGCATCATCCCAATCCCGGTACCGGGAGGCGCCCCTTCCCTGTGACCTCTCCCGACTGGCTTTTGAACATGGGGGCAAGTGGCCCCACCAGTGCTCTCTGCCAGTGGAGGGGCAGGTATCTGTGTTCCCAGGCCTGTCTGGATTCAGACCACACTGGCAGTGGGGGTGCCTGCTGGCTCCTACCACTACCGCCCTGTGCTGCCTCCTGCCTCTTGTTGGGGCTGGGGGCGGGCACACAGCTTGTACTGGGACCTGCTCCTGCCAGTACCTGACCAGCCACACAGTGCAAGGGGTGGAGCTCTGGCATCCACGTACAGCCCCACCCCCTGGCTCTCTGAGCCCTCCCCAGGTCTTGCAGCTGCTGCTGCGTCCCCCGCCCCACTGTGCAGTGCAGGGCCGACTTCTGTAGCTTCTGCCCCTGCTTTGGGGAGCAAACTCCGACATGTCCATGGGCAGGTTGGAATGGGGGAGGTAGTGGAGCTCCCCAGCCGGAAAGGGGGCCCCCAGCGTAAAGCGCCAGTATAGACTCTGCCTCTGCTTGCAGCTGGAAAGTGATCTTGGGTCAGGCACCTGAAGTGCCAGACTTTGGGGCAGGATTTTATTTATTTATTTGCTCTTTGTCCCTATTTGGGCCACAATTGGTGATGCTCAGGGTTACTCCTGACTTTAAGGAATTACTCCTGATGATGCTCAGGGGATTATATGGAATTACTGTGTGCAAAGCAAACGCCCTCCCGCTGTACTGTCACTCCAGTCCCTTTGAGACAGGATTATCAATGGCACCATGTGGGATGAGGTGCCACTGGCCACAGGGAGGGAGGACCCAGACCCCAGAGTATGGCAGTGGGGTGCACAAGCGAGTGGTGCCCCACATCTAGGCAGACCAGCCTCACTTCTGCAAGCAGGCCTAGCACAGTTGTCGCCACGAGGGAGGTGACAGCGGGCGGTGTAGTACAGTGGGTAGGGCACGTGCCTTGCACGCAGCTGACCTAGCATCCATCGGGTCTCCCCACCCCACCAGAAATAAGTCCTGGCACCACTGGAGGTGGACCGCAGGAAATAAAATTAAGCCCCTGCCCTAAGATGGCATCAAGGGCATAGAAAGGGGGCACTGACAGGGCACAAATCTCGTGTGATGTGGCTGTGCAGATTGCCCATACAGGGAGGGCTCTGTGAGCCCTGGGAATGGAGACTCATGGCCTGTCCCTCTGTCCACAGCCCAGAATGTGACGGTGGACGAGGTCATCGGCGCCTACAAGCAGGCATGCCAAAAGCTGAGCTGCAGACAGATCCCCAAGCTCCTCCGGCAGCTCCAGGTACAGAGTTGGGGACACATCTGTGAAGGGAACCGGCCCTGGTGAGGTTGGCACCAGGAAGAATCTGGGAAAGAACTTCTAGGGGTGGAACGGGGTGATTTAGGTAGGGTACATACCTTGCATGCGGCTACCCCCATATGATCCCCCTGAGTCCCTCCAGGAGTGACCCCTGAATACAGAACCAGGAGGAAGCCTGAGCAACAAAAAGGAAAAAAGAAGTTCAAGGGACTCGCACTCCCCAAAGTTCTCTTGCACGGTGGGGGCAGCAACTTCTTTGTTTGAAGGCCCCACCCTGGTACTGCTCAGGACTAGGCTGCAGCCCAGGCGGCCTGCTGTGCTCATTCTCTCTCTCTGACTTGGTTCTTAGGAGTCTGGGTTTTCTTGTTGATTTTTTTTTTTCTTTTTTGGGTCACACCGGCAATGCTCAGGGGTTAGTCCTGGCTCTGCACTCAGGAATTACTCCTGGCGGTGCTTGGGGACCATATGGGACGCCGGGGTTCCGGGCCGGCACAGGCCGGCCACGTGCAAGGCAACGCCCTACCCGCTGGGCTATTGCTCCGGCCCCCTTGTTGGTTTTTGGACCACACCCAGCAGTGCTTAAGACTTACTCTGGCAGGGGCCGGAGAGATAGCCCGGCGGGTAGGGCGTTTGCCTTGCATGCAGCCGCCCATGCGCCAGGGTTCGATTCCCAGCATCCCATATGGTCCCCCAAGCACTGCCAGGAGTGATTCCTGAGTGCAGAGCCAGGAGAAACCCCTGAGCATTGCCGGTGTGACCCAAAAAAAGCAAAAAAAAAAAAAAAAACCCAAGACTTACCCTGGCTGGCTCTGTTCTCAGGGGACACTCTTGGAAGGGCCCAGGGAGACCTGCAGGGTGCTGGGGATTGACCCTGGTCGACTGCGTGCAAGGCAAGAACTCTCCCCGCTGCACACTGCACTGTATCTCTGCCCCCTATATTCTGCTTTTGGGTCACACCCGCGATGCTCATGGGTTACTCCTGGCAGTGCTCAGGGGACCGTAGTCTGCCAGGGATTGAACCCAGGTCAGTCGCATGCAAGGCAAACGCCCTACCCCCCTGTACTACTGCTCCTGTCCCACGCCCCCTATTCTATTTTCCTTTTTGGGTCACAGCCAGCGATGCTCAGGGGTTATTCAGGCCCTTTGCAGCCCCCGGCTTAGCTCTGTGATGTGCCCTTGGCTGCAGCTGGTTCTCCTGCTGCCCATGGCCTTGACTCTGGGTCAGGCACATTCACGTAGCCCAGCTCTACTGCCTGTGGCACCAAAGCTCCGTTACCTCGTCACCCCCTACCCCTCCGCCTCTTGCAGTTTCTCCCCTTTTTGTCCTCATTCCTGTAGTTTGGGCCCAGGGTCATCTAGGTTTCCCCCAAATTACAGATAGGAAAAGCAAAACCTAGGGGCTCAAAAGATAGTAGAGTTAGGGGGCGCTTGCCTCACACAAGGTGAACTATGTTGATACCTGGAACACCATATGGTTCCCTGAGCTCCACCAGGAGTGGTCCCTGAGCACTGCCTATGTGGGCCCAGAAAATAAAATTACTATTAAAAACCAAAATCCTGGGGCCAGAGCGATAGCACAGCAGGGAGGGTGTTTGCCTTGCACGTGGCTGACCCAGGTTCAATCCACCCAGGTGTGACCCAAACACAAACAAAAATAAATAAATAAAAGCAAAATCCATGGGGCCAGGGCCAGCTGGTAAGGTGTTTGCCTTGCCCGAGGCAGACCCGGGTCCATCCCCAGCCTCCCGTATGGTCCCCTGAGCACCACTAGGAGCAATTCCTGAGTGTAGAGCCAGGAGTAACCCCTGAACATCGCAGAGTGTGACCCAAGAAGCAAAATCCACTTTCCAAGTCCCCATTCCGTGGCATCCCTACTGGTGGCACCCCAGGGTGCCTCTCTCTGGGCTTTGGGATCAGGCGGCTGCAGTGCTGCATGCACTGGCCAGGACCTTCACCCAGCTGCTTCCTCAGCAGAGAGCGTTTCCTTGCTGGGACCCTCTCTGGCCCGCTCCCCCTGAGCCCACCTAGCTGACACAGACCTCAGGTCTGGCTGGTCCTCAGGGGCATTTCCCTGCCTGAGCCCCCCACCCTCTGCTTGGCAGGGAGTTCACCGACCTCGGCCATCGCATCGACTGTCTGGACCTGAAAGGTGTGTGTGGACCTCGGGGGCTGCCGTGGGGGGGAGGCTTCCCAGGCAGGGCCAGGAATAGGGGCCCTTCCTGCCCCGGGGCCCTGCACCGACGCGGCACAGACTCGCGTGTGGGCTGCTGTCGTGGCAGGTGAGAAGCTCGACTCTAAGGCGTGCGGGCGCTGGAAGAGGTGTTCAAGAGGCTGCAGTTCGGGTGGTCGACCTGGAGCAGACCGAGCCTGGATGAGGACGTGAGTGCTGTCGCCGCTGGACAGGGGGACCAGAGTGGACAGGGCAGAGGGAGCCCCCAGCTGGGCCCTTGGACCCACCCCCAAAAGCAGACACACTGGAAGTAGGGGAGGCTTTGGGGGCACTCAGCCTGGGCTCCCGGTTCAGCCACCCCACCCGCATGGCTGCTCTGGGGACCCCAGTGCTGATGAAACCTCAATCCCCCAGGGCGCCTCGGCCCTCTTCGACATGATTGAGTACTACGAGTCGGCCACGCACCTCAACATCTCCTTCAACAAGCACATTGGCACCCGGGGCTGGCAGGCCGCTGCCACATGATGCGCAAGGTTGGCACAACTTCCCGGGTTGCACCCCCTCTTTCAGACCTGTGGAAAACAGGGCGCCCCTGGGGCCTTCTTTCAGGGCTCGCTTGGCCTGCAGCAGGGACTGGCCATGCCGTTTCATTCACCCATGGGGTCTCTGTCCCAGAAGCCAGGGAGCCCCCTCCCCAGTCTGTTTCCTTTCATGGGAAAGCCTGGCAGCTTGGCTGCTTAGCTGGGTGGCGTGGGCCATGGGATCTGTCTGAGTGCACCCGGCCCTCTGCAGACCAGCTGCCTACAGTACCTGGATGCCCCGCAACACGCCGCTGCTGGACCACCGGCACCTTTCGTGGCGCGTGCCCTGCGCATCCGCAGCAGCCTGGCCGTGCTGCACCTGGAGAGCGCCAGCCTGTCAGGCCGCCGCTCATGCTGCTTGGTGAGGCCCACCACCTGCCCACCCACCCGCCCCTGCCCTGCACTGGGCCCAGCCAGTCACATCCATCTGTCCGTCCCCTCCAGCCACCGCCCTGAAGATGAACATGAACCTGCGGGAACTGTACTTGGCTGACAATAAGCTCAATGGCCTGCAGGACTCAGCCCAGCTGGGCAACCTGCTCAAGTTTAACTGCTCCCTGCAGATCCTAGACCTCCGCAACAACCACGTGCTCGACTCAGGTACGGGTGCTGGGGGCTCGTGGAGGACTTCCTGGAGGAGGGGCCTTCCCATCAGCGGCTGGAGATTGGGGTGAAGTACTGAGCAGAGTGGGTGGAGCTCAGGGCCTTGAAGGAGTCAGGCTTTGGGGAGAGTCCAGGGGTCCTGGGCTCTGCATAGGACCAGTCATCTAGAGGTCCGGGGAACAGCATGCAGAGAAAGCTCAGCTGCTGGGTGTGGGGAGAAGCAGGGGAATGAGACCAGCGTGGTCCCACCGCCTGGGCCCCTTGGCACCCTGCGGGGCAGCACACAGCCCCGGTAAAAGGACTTAACCTTCAGACTGTGGCCTCATGCCCCTGCCCGGGTGGGCCTTCCCTCAGGATCCCGGGGCCCCACAGCGGACTGAACAGAGGTTCTGAGACTCGAGTGGGACGGGGGTGGTCACCCCACCCCTGTGCCCCCTGGGAGCGCCACTCCCACAGGACTCCTCGGACCCCCAGGTCTGGCTTACATCTGCGAGGGCCTCAAGGGAGCAGCGGAAGGGCCTGGTGACCCTGGTACTGTGGAACAACCAGCTCACGCACACGGGCATGGCCTTCCTGGGCATGACGCTGGTGAGTCCTGGGGGCCTGGGACCACTCAGGGTGCCACCCCAGCCCGCTGCCCCCATGCACGTGCACCACGTAGGCGCTGTTCACTCTTCCCCGCGCCCAGCCTGGGACTGGGCACAGGGTGGCAGGCTCGGGGAGAGTCTTGTCTGCAGGTCCCCATCCTTGCTGCCTTCAGCCCTCTTTGGGGGCTGGGGTCTCCCGCCCCTCAGGGCTGCGCGTCCAGCCGTGCCCAGAGCTGAGGCTGGCCACACACAGGGCTCCCCACTCTCACTCCAACCCTCCCTCTAGGCCTTCCGTCTTGATTCAACGGCGGTTTGGTTTGCGGACAAATTCTGGGCTTCTCACCGGCGCCATCTGCCGGCACTCGGCCAGAGCCCCGCCCCACCCCTGACCTCGCACCCGAGCCTGCGCCCTGCCCTGACCCGTGACTGGGCCTGTGCTGGTGTCAGGAGAGGGTGTGTGGGTTGGGGATTATCTGTGTGTCCTGACGGCCCTGTCCCTGTCGACCCTCCAGCCCCACACCCAGAGCCTGGAGACACTGAACCTGGGCCACAACCCCATCGGCAACGAGGGCGCGCGCAGCCTCAAGAACGGCCTCATCAGCAACCGCAGCGTGCTGCGCCTCGGCCTGGCCTCCAGCAAGCTCACGTGCGAGGGTAGGAGGGCGGGCGCGGGGTGTGGGGCCGGGGCGGGCCGGCGGCGGGCGGTGGCCCGTGGCCAGCCCCCTGCGGTCCCCCTCCCAGGCGCGGTGGCCGTGGCGGGAGTTCATCGCCGAGAGCCCCCGCCTCCTCAGACTGGACCTGCGGGAGAACGAGATCAAGACTGGCGGGCTCATGGCGCTGTCCTTGGCTCTCAAGGTGAACCACTCTCTGCTACGCCTGGACCTCGACCGCGAGCCCAAGAAGGAGGCGGTGAGCAGGAGGCGGGGCAGGGGTGGCGGAGGTTGGGCGGGGCCAGGGGCATCCCCCTTCTGCCGCGCTGAGCCCAGCCCCCCCCAACCCCCCGCCCCTGCTGGCCCCTGCAGGTGAAGAGCTTCCTGGAGACGCAGAAGGCGCTGCTGGCCGAGATCCAGAGCGGCTGCAAGCGCAACTTCGTGCTGGCGCGGGAGCGAGAGGAGCAGGCGCAGCTGTCTGCGGCCATGCCCGAGATCGCAGTCACCGCTGCCCCGCCCAGGGGACCCTGACCCCGCGGCCTACCCACTGCTGCCCACACCCACGAGGAACGGGGCCCTGCCAGCCCCGGGCCGGACTCGGATTCAGACTCAGACTCGGAGCAGGAGGAGGGAGAGGAGGAGGCCGAGGCCAAAGAGCAGGCAGTCGCCCCTGCTCCGGCTCCTGGTGCCCCCAGCAGCCCCTCCTCCCCTGCCGAGCAGCGCATTTCCAGTGTCCAGCCCCGGGTCGGGGCCACAAAGTGTTTGTGGTCACCCGAGTGGAGAGTCCCCGGAGAGAGTGGACCCGCCCGTACCGCCTGCCCCACTCTCTCGCCCACTGAGACCAGGGCCACCCCAGGACTCGGAGACCCTGAGCCTCTGCCCCCAACAGGAGTCGCCACCGGCAGGGCCCTCGCTGCCCAATGGGCTGAAGCCAGAGTTTGCCCTTGCCCTGCCCCCCCCCCCAGAGCCACCCCCCAGGCCTGAGGTCAAGGGGGCAGCTGCGGCCTGGAACACGGTAAGAGGAGCCGGAGTGCTGCGTGCGACCCACCCTGGGAAGCCCTGCGTCTGGTGGGCCTCAGTTCCCCCTTTTAACCTGAGGGGTGGGCAGAGATGTTCCCTGCAC
Source organism: Cryptotis parvus (assembly GCA_021461705.1). Classification (NCBI taxonomy): domain Eukaryota; kingdom Metazoa; phylum Chordata; class Mammalia; order Eulipotyphla; family Soricidae; genus Cryptotis; species Cryptotis parvus. The sequence goes on from JAJIBD010012419.1 coordinate 28,157, forward strand.
CTGCCCTCTCCCAAGGAGTCCCGGTCTCTCCACAGAGCTGAGCTGCTCCCGGAATGAGCAGGAGCTTGAGAAGCTGCTTCTGGAGGCCAGTCAGGACTCCGGGCAGGAGACACTGTGACACTTTAGGTGAGTGCAGCGGGGCGGTGGGGACGGGGCAGGAGCCTGGCGCCAACTCACCCTCCATCTCCCTAAGTTCCTTTTTTTCTCCAGGGGTCTTCAAGGAACTGAGGCCAGAGCCATGAGACACTGCTGGCCCTCGCCCCCGCCTCCAGAAGCCTGGAACCGGGGGTGGGGCCTCCCTAGGCACCCGCCCCTCAACACTACAGGGGTGGGAAGCCCAGCGTAGCCCTGCCGCCCCACCAGAACTCGTCCGAGTAGTGTCTGGCGTGGGGGAGCGGGGGCACAAGGAGGGGGGCAGAGGGCCTTGGCCGAGGGGCTGTGCACAGGGCCTCGGGCGCCCAGCTGCCCTGTTGGGTGCTGTGGGTGGTGGTGGGGTGGGCGGTGCAGGCCGGGGCAGAGCGCGGGGACGGAGCCCCAGACCACAGAGTGGGGGTGGGGGGTCGGGGCAGAGGATCAGAGCTTTTTTTCTTAAGTGCAATAAACCTGTCAGGGAGCCTGGGTGGGGAGCAGCTGGGGCGCCCGAGACCGGGCCCGGAGAGGCACTACAACTCCTGGGGTGGGTGGGCGGAGGCTCCTGTCGGTGCACTCTGTTCTCACCTTTTCTAATAAACCAGAGCTGCATTCACCGGCGCTGCTGTCTGTGCCGGGAACCCAGAAGAGGAAGTGCCCCTCCCTTGGGTCAGGTCACTGCAGGGACTGGGGGCATTGAAGCTCTTGAGTGAGGGAGCCGGGGCTCTGGCATGCCCCGACCCTGCCGCCCCCCGCCCCGCCTCTGAAGCCAGGATTCCCTGGGCTCAGGCTTTACACGGCTCCTGGAACTGGGGGAGAGGAATTGCTGTCTCAGCCCCACCACCAGATTCTGCAACCTGGCCTGGCAACTCCAGGAGATAAACACCTAACTGCTGGCTTCAGTTAATATTTGGGGAGTTCTGGGGGCAAAATCCATTGCCTGCAGCCACCCAAGCTTTGCCCTGAGTATACCCCAAGCTTTGAAGACGGAGTGAGGGCGGAGAGTACTGGGGACTTGCTTTGACGGTGGTCTCCTGGGATTGAACCCTGGTGCTGCCTGTGGTCCTCACCTCTCGCCAGGAGTCAGCCCTGAGTATGGCTGTGTGTGGCCCGAAACAAAACCAAGTGTCCCGGGAAAGGAGCGGCAGGCAGCCCAGCGGGCACCATCTCTCAGGCAACTCGGTTCTGTTCCACAAGCCCATCGCCCGGCTGCTTTAGGTGCTACCTGGCCAGGGTGTAAGATGAAGGGCTTGGCACCACCTCTCTGGGTCCTGGGTATGTCCTCTCTCACCACCAGCAGGTCACCTGCACACTGACCTAGCGGTCAAGGGGCCTCCTTGCAGCCGGCCCTGTACTCATGCAGTCATGGAGCAGGGGCTGCTGCGCGCCAGCTCGGGGGCTCAAGAGGCGCTGTGCGGGTTCAGGCGCCTGCCTTGCATACAGCCAACCTGGGCTCAGCCTCCGGGTTGAGGTTGCTCATGTTGCTCCGAGCAGAGTCAGGGTGGCCAGTCCTGTGCCTGTGGGATCCCGGCAGCCAAACCCAAGCGCTGGCACAGGCACTGGTGAGCGGGGGGGGCCTCTGGGCAGGTGCATCAGACCTGCACATGGCCTTGGCCACTGAGGAACATTGCCTCCAGCCTAACTCAGACGCTACTGGTGTGAGTGAAGGTGGACAAGCGCTGGCCCTCATACTCCTTCCTGGGGCCTGCCTTTCTCCTCTCGTCAATGCCCCATGCTCAAAAGGCATGCGGTTGGGCGGAGCGGCCAGCCCAGCGGTAGGGGCGTTTGCCTTGCACGCGGCCGGCCCATGCCGCCCGGGTTCGATCCCCGGCATCCCATATGGTCCCCGAGCACCGCCAGGAGTAAGTCCTGAGTGCAGAGCCAGGAGAAATCCCTGAGCATTGCCGGGTGTGACCAAAAAGCAAAAAAAAGGCATGCGGTTGTCTTCAGCATCCGCAGTGCCCGCCCCACCGCGAGGGGGCGCCAGCGAGACCTGACAATCACGTTGGTAGGCGGGCAGCCTGCGAGGCAGCACCCGCTGAGGTCACCGGGGACGCCACCCTCGGAAATGTCAATAGTCACCTGGCCCTCTGACAGGGACAGGTGAGGACGCAGGGACAAGGACCTGAATGCCTCGAGGCCTGGGCGCTTCATGGCCTGAGTCAGCCAGGACATCCGTCCTCAGCCCCCTGCCTCATCCACCGCCCCCCACAGCCACTCCTGCCAGCCGGAGGGCGGGCCCTGAGCGGGCACCGCCCTCATGCAGCCTGGGACACTGCACGAGCTGGGTTGGGGCTGCACACCTCATTTATTGCACTTGAACCCTGACTTGCTCACTGGGCTCTGCTCCGCCGACGTCCACTGTTGGCTGCCGTGCCCAGCTGTGCCACACCTGCGGGTGGCTGCTCTCCTGTTCCCAGATCCACCTAGGGACGTGTCCACGCATGCCCAGCAGGACCCTGGGACGTATTTCCAGTGGGGGCTCCCTACGCCCTCATGGAGGCTGGCTGCTGCCCGGACCACCCCCACTTAAAGTTCACCTGGTTTGATCTGCCCTGTGGGAAGGGCGCTTAGGCCACGAGTCTTGGCTTGATCCCCAGCGTCCAGTTTGGGGGAGGCTGGGCTTGTCTGGCCTGCCCAGGACTGTGTTTTGTGTTCTGGCCTGCCCGAGGCCCGCGGGGAGCCATTGCCACCGCTGGACGGCTTAGGGCCTTCGTGGCTGGGGGATTTGGGGGGACTGGGAGGCTTGAGCGCGCTGACAGCCCTGATGAGGCCCATGCGGCGGCGGATGGAGTGGTCCAGGTTGACCGTGCACGCCAGCAGGCTCTGCGCCGCCCACGGTGAAGGGGAAGTCGGTGTCCAGGAAGCGCTCAAAGAGCTCGGGGTCCCCGTCGAGGTCCAGCACGTTCTGCAGTGCGTTTGTCATGGTGTGCAGCTCAGGGCTAATGTCCCGGAACACATCCCAGAGGCGCGCGGCGCCTCGGGGCGCGCCCCCGCCTGCTGCCGGTCTTCCAGGCACTGAAGCACCCAGCTGAGGCGACAGGGGCCACTGGTTGGCCAGCACCACCCAAGCCACGGCCTGGCGCGGCGTGGTGGCCAGAGCGCCCCTGCAGCAGCTGCTGCTGCTGCAGCAGGCGCACGGTGATGGGCACGGTGTTGACGATGCGCCGCATGGACACCACGTTGTCCGTGCATGCACAAGCAGTCGCGCTCGTCGTGCAAGCAGAAGAGCGCCTCCTGGATGCGGCGCGCCGCCGGCGTCCACGCGACTCTGCGCCGCCGCCAGCCCCTCCTGCTGCGTCTGCACCGCCAGCAGCTGCGCCGCCTCGGCCCGCCGCCGCCTCCCTGGCCTGGCGGCCGCAGCCTTCGCGTCATCTCGCGGTAGAGCAGGTCGTCGCGGCTCTGCACGGCGTCCTGCAGGAACTGCAGCTTGGTGCGGGGGGCCCATGATGGGCACGGGAGAAGGGCAGCGTGACCGTGCGGTTGAGGAAGAGGTAGCCGTTGTCGGCCGTGCCCTTCATGGAGCCGGGCTCTCAGGCAGGCGGCCAGGATGCTGGGGTCCACCACCAGGATGAAGATGAAGGGCGCGTGGCTGTCGGACAGCAGCGTGTTGATGGCGTTGAGCACGCCCACCACGCCGGGGTAGCAGGTGTCCAAGCCCGTGACCTCCAGCACCACGCGCAGCCGGCGCCGCTGGTAGATCTCCAGGAAGCACAGGAAGTCGGTGAGCAGCTCCACCTCCTTCTTCACCTCGCACATGAAGCCCAGCTGGCTGCCGAACTTCTCCGTGGGGAGACCAGCCGCTCGATCTTCTTGGCGCTGGCTCACGCGAACAGGTGCTTGCCCACCGAGTACCACGGCCATGAGCAGCCCGAGCCGGACAGCGGTGTGGCGGGGCGCCGCGCGAACACTCGCAGCACGTTGCCGCCGGCGCCAGCGTGGCCCAGCGCCGCGCGCCACCGACAGGTAAGAGCAGCCCCACGCCCAGGCCCAGCGCGGCCAGCAGCGCCAGCAGCCCCAGGAACACGCGGCGCCCGGCAGTGCCACTCGCGGCTGGCGGAGGCAGCCGAGGTGGCCGGCTTGTTGCCCAGGACCGAGTAGACGCTGAAGGGCAGCGCCCGTACTAGTGCCGGATGCCCTCGCATAGCGTGGTCACTAGGCCGCCCACAGTTTGTCGGTGCCCGCGTACTGCCAGGCGCTGAAGCGGATGAAGAGGAACTTGACGTTCTTGCGCCGCAGGTGCACCTCGGTGATGATGGGCTGCAGGAACACCAGGTACCACAGCAGCCGGGGCAGGTTCCAGCCACTCACTTCCCGCGGCCGCCACTGCACGCGCTGCAGCTCCTCGGACTCACGCTGCGTCGCCTCCTGCTGCATCAGCGCTGCGGAGAGACAGGGCGCGGGGCGTGACGGAAGGGGCGGGGTCTCGTCCGTGTGGGCGGGGCCGTCTCCAGCGGGGCGGGGCACGGTTAGCCACGCCCCGAGCCAGAACCCATCCAAAATGCTGAGGGAGCAGAGTGAAGTGCAGTAAAGGACCCCGGGTTGGGCCCAGGTGGAAAGTCTGAAGGCAATGAACAGGAGTGGGCAGAGGTAGAGCACGTAGGCCCTCAGGTCAGAGGTCAGAGGAAAGAAGGTAAGGACGGCATGGGTGGCAGGCTCTCAGCTCCACACCGTCTGCTCCCGAAGCTCCCTGGGAGCTCGCGGGGTCAGTCACTCACCTGGACTTCCAGTCTCAGCCTTGCCCACCGCTGGGTGGTCAATGCCTAGAGCTGTTCTCCCTGGCTGGGCAGTGAGGCCAAGAAAGGCAGAGCCCATGCTGAATTGTTTGGTTTGGGCTTGGGGGCCACACCTGGTGGCCAGGGCTTCCCTCCTGGCTCTGCTCACCACTGCTGGAGGGACTCAGCCGGCCATATGGGATGCCGGAGATGGAAACTGATTGGCGGGTGCAAGGCGAGCACCCTCCCGCTGTCCTTTGCTGCGGCCCCTGGGCCTTGCCCCTCGTGGTCACCTGCTCTGTGCTGGGCCTGCAGGGTTTATCTGCAGGCTGCATTATGAGGCCGGGCTGGCTCTCTGCTCCGAGGAGCAGTGACTGGCGTGACGTGCTGGCGTCACCCAGCACAGATGGGAGCCTGGTCACTCACGCAGGTCCCTGTTTGCTCTGCCTGGTCTCAGGTCCCTGTCTGCTCCCCTGATGGTTTTGCGGGTGGAGGTCAGAAATGCCTGTGGCTCCTGGGGACCGAGCCGGGCTGTTTCTTTCCTTGGCTCTGAGGCCACACCCGGTGGTACTCAGAGACGTCCCAGCTAGGGGCTTCAGGGCTTGCTTTCAGCAGTGCTCAGGGGACCATGAAATGCAGGGAATCAAACCTGGGCCTCCCATATGCAAAGCCTGTGCTCAAGCCCTTTGAGGCATCTCCCCCCCTGGCTGGGGTGCAACTCTCGCATCATTCATTGACGAACCCACTTACAGGTGTGGACCAGGGTTGATGAGTGATGGGAGGACACGGGAGGGGACTCAGAAACTACCCTTGGTGAGGGTTGGGGGGAGGAAGGAAGATTGGAGGCCAGAGGCCACGTGGGAACCGAGAATGGGGTGGGGGCAGGAGGGGGACCCGCATCATGCCAGTTCGTGGGCTGGCTTCAGGGCTGAGACTCGGGGAGGTATAGGCTGAGGTCAGGCCAGAGGTTTGGTTTCCGGTTCTCCGGGAGGCCCCGTGCCCTCCTCCCCGCAGATCATCACCTGTGATCTTGTCCAGCATCATGTGTAGGCGGCAGCCGAAGGGGGCATAGAAACCCACTGTCACGGGCACAGGCACGTGGCACAGCGTCTTGGCCAGGCAGCTGCAGTACACGTCATCCTCCGTCAGGATATCTGGGGCGGGGCAGTGGGGCAAACTGAGTCAGTGGGGTTGGCTGAGCTGCCCTGTCCTCCCCGCTGCCCTGCCCTCTCCCCCCCCACCTGGCCTCGCCCACCCCCATCCCCGGAGCTTCCTGTGATCTCAGACAGCCTCCAGGGTCACCCCTCCCCAACACACACCCCATCCAGAAACAGTCCTTAACCCCCGGAGACAAGGATTCACAAGCTGAGCCAGCTTTGCACGCAAAAGTCCAGGGTCCAGCACCAGTCCCCAGAGCACTTCAGGAGCAATCCCCAAGCACCACGGATGTGCCCCCAGACAAACCAACCCAAAATACCCCATCCAACTCAGAACCCTCGCTGTCTACCTCCCAAAGTTCCCGTGTGCCAGCCACTTCCTGGTCCGCAAGGGTAAGACTGGAACCTACTGCCCACCCCTGCCCTAGCCTCTGCCCTCACGAGCACACAGCCACCATGCAGGTCCCATGCACAGGCAGTGCCAGAGCCCCAGGTCCCCTCCTTGAGGCCCCTGGGAATGAGAGGCCCATGGAGCCTGGTCTGGCTGGCCCTGGGGTCCCACTTGGGTCATTAAGGTGCATATTGGGGTCTAAGGTGTGGCACCATCTTAAGAGAAAGTCCATTCTGCCTTTTTTTTGGGGGTCACACCCGGCGATGCTCAGGGGTTTCTCCTGGCTCTGCACTCAGGAATTACTCCTGGCGCTGTTTGGGGGACCATATAGGATGCCGGGAATCCAACCTGAGCCGGCACAGGCCGGCCGCGGGCAAGGCAAACACCCTACCCTCTGGACCATCGCTCCGGCCCCAGAAAGAGTCCATTCTGACACTAGCACACTGGCCAGCCCTACTGAAAGCTACTCCTGGGACCTGGAGCTGGGGCCCCAAAAAGGTTGGGTTCAAGGCCTGGCAGCGTCCAGCTCAGGGCGGGGCACGGGCCCAGTGACGGGACGCTGCTCATCTCCTGAAGCCTCCGTTTCGGGGCTGGAGACTGCACCGGGCCCTCAGCTCCATGCCCCCATTCAAACACAGACTTCAGGGGCTGGAGCTCTAGGACAGGAAGGAGGCAGAGGCTGACCCAGATTCCATCCCTGGTATCCCTTGTGGTGCCCCCCAGGCCCCACCAGAAATGATCCGTGAGCACTTAGCCAGGAGTAAGCCTTGAGCACCGCCAGTGTGACCCCCCCAAACAAACAACTACCCAACAAAAGCAGACTTGATCTAGGTGTCCCCTCCCGGCCGGTCAGTTTCCAGTCACCTCCTGGCCAGGCCAGTGGCCAACTGCTCCCGCCCTTACAGTCCACGCCTCTCCGTCTCTGCTCGCAGTACCCTCCACCACCCAAAGGAGTCACAACCCCATCTGCATGGTACCCGCTGACTCCTTCCAGACCTGACCACCTTGCTGATCCTGACCATGCCACCTGCATCTCTGCTCATCTTCGGACCCCCCAAATCATGATCCTACTGGACCCCCACCCTGTAGGCTGGCCCACCCCTCCATCCAATTTCTTTCTCCTCCTGCCTCCCACCATGCAATACAGACTCTCAGAGTGAGTGCCCAGCGCAGACCCGCACCCCAGCTCCCCACTGCCCCCAGAACACAGCCTGGCACCCACGGAGACTTGGAGACCTACTGGGAGAAGGCATGCATGAGTGAATGACGGCATGCACACACATGGCAATGAATGAGCAAGAAGGAACCCGCGGCCACATTGCTCTCTCCAACCCCAGGCTTCTTTCTGCCCTCTGTTGCAGCAGGGGGGACTCCACAGGTCCCCCAGAGCTGGCCAGCAAGCTGGTCCTCATGCCCCTTGCACTCCCCTGGGAATGCGGGGTGAGGGGATGGGGGACCGGCAAGAGAGAAAGCAGGGCAGGACTGTCTGCAGGAGAGCGGGGTTCAGTGGTCAGCCAGACCTGGACCCCCCAGGCGAAGGCCAAGTCCATGCTTAGAGATGGACAAGATGGGAGGACAGTTGGGGAGGACAGCTGGCCCAGAGCAAGCGGCCCAGCAGGAAGCGAGCAGTGTGGTGGGCAGAGCCCCGGGGAGGTGGGGTGAGCACCGGAACTGAAGGAGGTGAAGGGGCCGCAGGACGCCGGGCGCGGGCAGGGGCCGAGCTTCCGTGGGCTGGCTGGGCTGCAGCATGGTGGCGGTGGCAGAGGGCAGGGTCGGGCTGGCCGTGGCCACAGTACGTGCAGGGGATGATTGGGGGGCGCTGGCCGGTCCCCTGGGGACAGTGCTGGCTGCTGGCTGCCCCTTCTGGGCCTGGTGAACGGGGCAGAGGCGCTGGCGCAGGGGCGGGAGGTTGGGCAGGGGGCTGCCGCTGCTGCAGCACAGGGTCTGGGGGCCCCAGCGGCAGCCCAGGAAGGCCAGCTGCCAGCAGGCCTCGGGGGTGGCCGGCAGGGCCTGTGGGCCTGAGGGACCACAGGGTCCCAGCACCGCTGGTGGCAGCATCCTGGAAGGAAGGAAGTGGAGGACACTGGGCCTGGGCCCCTCGCCCTGGCCAAGCCAGGGGAGGCCGAGGGCAGAACCCGCCCAGCGCTCCTCAGCCTCCCCCAGTGAGCATTAGCATGGAGACTCGCTGGCCTGCTTGGCCGAGCCCGACCTGGAGGAAACAATGGGCATTGGAGGAGGGCGGTCAGAACCCGAGGCTGGGTGGGCAGAGGCGGCCACCCAAGAGCACCCACAGGCACCCCAGGAAGCCCTGGCACGTTCCTGTGCCCCCAAGGGTCCAAGGGGTTCCCTCTCCCATCCCCCTGCTCCCCAGGTTAGCGAACAAGCCCCAGGCCCGGGAGGGCACCGTCTCCTCCTCGGGGACTCCCCAGTGGCCCCGGGCCCTGCAGAAGTCCTGTGAGGGGAGATGAGGCTTCTCTCCGGGGTCTGTGGCCCTGCTGAGACCCCCAACAGACCCTGAAGACCCACCCCGAAACGGAGCTCGTACCTTTCTGCTGCCCCAGCTCCTGGTCCAGGAAGCAGTGCTCGGCGGGGCGCGGGCGGCCGTGTGCCCTTGGCTAAGTGCACGGAGTACTGCTTGTGCATGGCGGGGGCCCTGCTGGGGTGCGCAGAGATGGGGTTCAGTGCCGACAGCTCCCCGCCCCAGGGCTCCTTGGACATCCCAGTGTTGGGGTCCTGGGTCAGCCAGGCACGTAGAGGTGCTTCTCAGAGTCATTGTGGGAGGCTGGAGTTCAGGGGCCTCTTTGGGGAGTCCCTGGGGCTTTCCAAGAGGCCGGCACTAGGGGTTGCTGAGAGATGTGGGGGCTGGCGAGGCGGCTGAGAGAAAGGAAGGAGCAGCAGGTCTGGGTGTTTCGGGGAGCCGGGGTGAGCGGGCACCCGGGGCGGGTACCTCTGGGGACCGAATAAGGAAAGTTCTGGAGGCACTGGTAGAAAAGGGGTGAGGCTGGCAGGCTAGGTGAGGCGCGAGCGTTTAGAATGGGGGCCCAAAGAACCAGGGATAGATGCTTTTGGGAAGGGGGCCGGCAGAGTCGGGAGAGCAGAAACGGGGAGCAGAGGAAATCGAGGAGGGATTGAGAGCTGGAGCAGGGGGTGGTCCCCACCCGGCTCCCCCCGCCCCAGCACGGGCTCCGTACCTGAGGGTGGCCTCACGGCCCCGGCTCCAGCGCCGGAGCAGCCGGTGGCCCCAGTGCGCAGGCCCAGTGGAGGCCCCACGGACCGGTTTGCCGGCCCCGCCTCCTCCCCACCCGCCCGCCAGGATCTGCTCTCTAGGACTAAGGGTGGGGGTGGGGGTGTGCCCAGTACCTCAGGTAAAGGATGGAGACAGCTGCCCGAGGAGGGCCGTTCCAGGGCTCTGAGGGGGCTGTAACGCCAGTACCCCAGCCCCAGACCTGGGTCCTTGGAGGAGAGAAACCAGGAGACCCAGCGTCCAGCTGCTCAGGGCCCAGCTGTGTGACTCTGGGTAGGTGACTTCACTTCTCTGGGCCTCGGCTTCCCTCATTGCTGAGCTGTGCTCCAGGCTGCCTGACCCACTTTCCTGGTTCTAGAGCCTCCCAATGAGGCCTCGTGGTCTGAAGCACCCCCCCCCACACACACATACATACACACCCTGCTTCCAACACACCAGAGGGGCCAGGGAGACAGCCAGGCTCCCAATGAGGTGATTGAACACACACACACACACACACACACACACACACGTCAGGAGACAGCCAGGTCCCCAATGAGGTAACTAAACACACACATACACAAACACACAGAGGTCAGGAGACAGCCAGGTCCCCAATGAGGTGACAGAACACACACACGCACACACACAGAGGTCAGGAGACAGCTAGGTCCCCAGTGAGGTGACGGAACACACACACACACACACACACACACACACACACACAGAGAGAGGTCAGGAGACAGCCAATGAGGTGATGGAACACACACACACACACACACACACACAGAGGTCAGGAGACAGGTCCCCAATGAGGTGACTGAGTCCCAGTGAGGGGAAGGATGCTCTAAGGCAGGGGCTGTATCTGCTCTGCCTGTCTTCTGGAACATTCTCCCATAGGAGGGGCCCATGGGGGGCTACAGTCCCACACAGCTGCTGGTAGGATGGGGCATACATGGTGAGGGCACCCAACAGGGGAAGAGGGAACCCATCGCCTGCCCGGGAGGAGGGGCATGCCTGGTTGCTACCCCTGCGGGCTGCCCAGGGCAAGTGCGCTGAGTGGGGGGTTTGGGGGAACCTTCCAGGCGGAGCCGTGAGCTGCTGAGGGCAATTCACCCCACAGCACCTGCAGCATTGAGGGCCCCAGGGGTGTGCAGTCAGCTAGTGGGGGCACAGACATTTCCTCATAGCACCTGGACCCCCAGCCAGGCTTAACGCCCTGAGGGCTACTTACCCAGCAGGGCAGCAGGCAGTGGGGAGCAGGGGGCCCCAGGTGCTGGCAATAAAGATGGGGAGGCGGCGGGACGGGCGAGGACAGGTGTGGGCAGCCAGTCACGGTGCTGTGGGGACTGCATCAGTGACACGCGGAAGTGTGCAGGGTGGGCAGGGGGTCTGGGCGGGCCGTCCCCTCCATACATCTGTCCCCAGCCGGGTCCCTACCTGCCCCCGTCAGCCCTCGGGCACCCCCAGTTCTGTCCCCCCATGTGCTCCACCGGCAGTGTCCCTAGACTTGTTGGTGCTCACAGAGCTGCGAAGGCGGGGGTCCCCAAGTGAGCAGCTGGGATGTCCAGACCCAGGGCTCAGGTGGGGTGGGGAGGTCGGATGGGAACCTCGCAGGAGCACTCCCCCTCCCTTGCAGATCGGGACACAAAATCCGTCGCTGCCCTCCCCCACCCAGTCACCCACCACTCGGATTGGGGTTCAAAGTCTTTATTAAGCATCTGCAACCCCCCAGGCCCCCACCACCACTCCCCATGACACCAACTTAGGGGAAGATCCGGGCCGCCCAGCAGCTGTCTCCCCTGCCCCCTTTGTCTCTGGGACTCCCCAGGTCACTGGTCACCCCAAAAGGCAGCATTCCAGGCTAGGCGGGTATGCTGGGGGCCTTCAGGATTTCTGGATCAGCACCTGGAACTTACCTGGAAGAAAGGGGGTGACTTTAGCTGAGCCGGGGGTTGGGGGGGAGGCAGCCGGCACCCCTGGCCTCCGAGCTCTTCCTCCTGCCCGGTAGCCTGGGGCCCGCGCTGCTTCCTCTCAGCTCAAAAGATCCTGAGGCTCCCCGCCCACCTGACCCGCATCCCGGGGAACTGGGGTATCAAGGCCAAGCACGCGGCGGGGGGGGGCGGGCGCGAGGGGGGGGCCTGCGCCCGCACCGAAGCCCCGCCCCCGGCAAAGAATGAATGAACAAATGAATGGAGGACGCAGGTTGCTCCCCCCAGTGTAGGAACAGACCAGAGAGAGCCCTGGGGGGTCAGGGCACCCTATCAACAGCCACGGATTCCTGGGCTGGACCATCCAGGGGCGGGACGCCCGGGCCTGGACTGGCTGTGGCTAGTTCTCTGCACCATACAAGGTTCTGGGGGTCGCTGCCCCACCCAAAGGAGATGGGAGAGCCCCTCCCCGACTCACAGGCGGGCAGGGGCGCCACGGAGGCGCTGACCCGACTCTCGATGCCCAAGGTGCTGAGGGGTGCCACGCGGGAGGCCACAGGGAAAAGCCAGGAACTGGGCAGAGGGGTCAGGACAGGTCACCATGGGGGCCCAGGGGCAGGACCACACGGGACTGTGGGATTTGGGGGGAGGGCGGACTGGGTGAAGCCCTGCAGCCTCGTACCTTGGGGGCCTCATCCACATACTGGGGCCAGAGGCCATCGGAGCCAGGAGGGGGAAGCAGTTGTCCTGAAGGATGTAGGTCCCCTGCAGGAACAGAAGCCTGTGGGGGCTGGGGTAAGCGGTGCCCCCAACCTGGGGGTCAGACCATCTACACTTGGGGACTCCTTCCCGGGGTCACAAAAATCTGGGGCCCCAGAGGGCAGGCATCCGCACCTGGTGGTTGGTGCGGAGACTGTCCATCTGTTTCTGGAACAGCGCCGCCCACACGTCTTTGCACACAAACTTGAGCACGTCCAGCTCCTCCCTGAGGGCCAGCATCTCCCGCGACAGCCTGGGGGTGAGGTGGGGAACGCAACAGACAGGGGTGCAGGGAAGAGGGGGAAAGCCGGAGTGGTACCCCGCCCCAGCCCGGCAGTCAGGACCTCTCACCTCTCCCCAGCGCCTGGCCCACCGGAAGCCTGCACACTCCAGCACCGCCAGGCTCAGCTTCAGTCCCTAGAAGGCCGAGGAGAAGGCTCAGGAGACTAGACCACCCTCTCCGGGAGCGCCCCAAGTGTACCATCTGCATGGAGGCCTCCAGGCCGGGTAAACTTCCCTGAATGCCAGGACGACAGATCCCCCAGAACTAGATGGGGGGTCTTCTCTTGGCTCCGTTTTATCTCCCGACTCCTCCTGAGTGACACCATGGGTCACTGTAGTCCAATGTGACCCTTCACAGCACCCTAAGGTCCCATCAGCTCCCAGGGACATGTCCAAAGGCTCCTGTGGCACCCAGGACATCGGCCAAGAATACCCCCAGTCCAGGCTGCTTAAGAAGGACTGGAAAATTCAAGAGTAGCCAAGGCACCTTGGGACAATGGCTTAGAGCCTGGGACAGGGACACGGGTGCCCTATAGGAGGGGCTGAGAGCCAGGAAACAGCTGGAGACCACACTTGGGGGCTGCTGGAGAGCCCGAGCAGAGCTGGCATGACCCTGGAAGGCCAACCCACCCGTCCATGCTCAGGCATCTGGAAGACCATATGTGGTACTGGGGATTGCACCTGGGGTTGGCTGTGTGCGGTGATGTAATGAAATGTCCTCCCTGTTCATGCTCTCGGCCCTGCCACACTAGTCAGGGACATTATAAATACCAGTGGAGGGGCTGAGAAATGGGTGCTCACAGAGCGCAGGGAGGCCTGAAGTTGGCTGAGCCCCCTCTCCCCCATCTGGCCAGACTCCTCTGGGCACAGCCCAGGGACCAGCACCAGCCTCAGTGACTTCCTGAACCCAGTGTACCCCAGCGCCCCGCCCTTCTCTCCCAGGTCACTCTGTCCCCCCACAGAAAGCTGATGCTGGCATGTGGGAGGGAGTGGGCCCTGGGGCCAGGATGTCTGGGTGGTCCCGACGCTTGGATCCAGATGCTGGGTCAACTGGCAGAGCCTGGATCTAAGCACAACGTGTCCAAGGTCACGAGTCCAGCTGTGCCCCAGTTACTTTGGTGCAGGTACCTGGATGGCACTCACACCAAGAGGGGACGGGCGGGGGGGTGGGGGGCAAAGGAGCCGGCCCCGGCACACCCAGACACAGGCCTGACTGCAGACTGGGGGGGGAGGCCCCCAGGCCACAAGGGGTTGGTTGTGGAATCTGGACACAGATGACCAAAGTTCAGGGCCAGGCCACGGGGCCGGGCTGCCCGTCTGTATCTGCAGGGCTGGGGCGATGACACAGCTTCCTGCCGGTCCCTCCCGCCACTGTCCCAAGGTTTCCTCAGAGTGTCTGTGACTCAGCGGCATGGGGAGGGGGCCGCAGGTCTGATGGCCCAGATCCACCCCTACCACCCATGGATGGGTGGACGAGCCCATGGCCAAATGTCCCGAACTCAGCTTCCGCTGGGGAGGGGTGACTGATGCTGTTTCTGCAGCCACGGTGGGGGCGCCCAGCTGTGCGGGGGTCAGAACCCAGAGTCTCACACATCCCGGGCACGTGCACCCTAGCTGTCAGCCCCCACCCAGGCCCCTCAGTCTTCTGGGACCCCCAACCCAGCGGGGGCTTCAACATGAGGAAGGGCCAGGGATAGGCCCGTAGACCTAAGGAGGGGGCCCAGGGCCTGTCTACACTGAGCTCCCAGGATGGGGGAGTTGCGCGGTAGACCCCCCGAGGTGTAGGTGACACCCAGGACAGTTACCTTTGGGGTGCTTCCTTTGTACCCGGCTGCACCACTCACCAGAGGTGGGACCCCAAACACCCTCACGGCCTTGAGCCTGTTTCTCCACATGTGACTTGGGACTGTCCTCACGTCCCAGGACTGTGTACCCAGCCCTGGGAGGGGGCTGATCCATCAGCTGGTGGGGAGGATCACGGAAAGGGCACCACGTGCCGCATGCCGCATCTCCTCCCCTGGGAGTCCTCCCCTCTGGGGTGCTCACACCCAGCCCCTCAGCAGCTGTCTGGGGATTAGGATTTCATCATCTTGTGACAGGCAGGCCTCACCCACTCACTGAGTGCTTGCATGGGAGCCCAGCCCAGAGCTGGGGTGCTTGTGGGCTCCCGCATAGTACACCCAGGACACACACTGGCAACATACACGGGGGAATGGGATGAAGTAAACACAAGGGCATGTGGGGTGCAGGCTGAGAGTGGATACAAGTTAGGGGCGCATCTTGTATAAGCCCAGCCCATTTCCCTCTCGAGCACCCCACGGTCCCTGAGCACCACCAGGCATTGAACAGCTGCAGGACCGAGAGTGGTGAGGGAGCCCCGGCCCCTGGGCACTGCCTGGGAGCTGCTGTCTCTGCTCAAGCCTCCTGCGACTTCCTCCACCCTCAGGATACAGCCCCTCCCCGGTTCCTGCCGGAGCTCCCCAAGCCCTGCACTGTCCCCAAGGGTCCCCTGGACCTCTGGCGTAAGGTCAGGACTGTGCACTCTGGCTCTGCTCCCCCACCTAGCTAGGGCCTGCTGAGAGAAGGGCCTGGCAGGGCCCTGGTGGGGCTGTCCCTGGGCCACTGGTGACAATGCCTTCAGCCACCCCGCATCTTGGAGGTCTGTGAGGTTCTCAGCCACTGCCGAGGCTCCTGGAGTCTTTCCTCACCCAGGCGCATCCTGGGTCCTGTGCTATGGCACTGTGGGGAGAGAGAGATGGTCCTATCCCCACGGGGCCAAGCCTCTCTCTTGCAGGTGTGCTGGGCCTAACTCTGCGGCTGGAACAAGCTCCATCACCCTGTAGGGTGGGACGCGAGAGGCTTCCGGGCTGCCTCACAACCAGGTGATGATGAGTTCAAGCCCGGATACGGCCCCCTTCAAAAGAAAACGGCTCCCGGAGAAGGCCAGGGAAGCCAAAGCTTTGGAGGCGGGAGCCCGCCACTCCCCTGCTGCAGGCACTGGGGGGGGGGGAAAGCGGAGGGTGTGAGGCCATTCTTACCAGGCTGCCCAGCCCCACCCGTGCCCAGGGTACAGGCTGCACCCACTTCTCCCACAGCTCCAACGCTGCACAGTGATTGGACTCTGGGTGGGTGGGTGAGGGGCCTCCATTCCAGTGGCCACCTACACGCAGGGAGAAGGGTGTGAATCAGAGGGTCACACAGGCAGAGGCTGGAGCTGCTCATGGTTTGTGCAGAGGAGATAAGCAGTGAGGTGAGGCGGGAGACCCTGGAAACGGGGGTCAGGGGCTGAGAGAATGTAAGCAGGTGAGCCAACAACCCCCCCCCCACACACACACACAGGGCCCCGGGAGGTTCCCCAAGGAGGGGCGTTTCAGCCACAGTATGAAGAAAACAGAGGATGAGATGGTGAGGCGAGTTGTAGACTGCTACTGACCTGGGCCAGGGCAGGGGAGGGGGCCTGGCCAGGGCAGGGGAGGGATCTTGGCCCTGGGGAGGGGAGGGGGCCTGGGACCCTGTGACAAATGAGGCAGCGCCTGGCAAGTGCTGCCAAGACACGCCAGAGAGACTAGTACGGGGTGAGGCACTTGCCTTGCACACATCAAGCCCAGCTTCAGTCCCCTGGAGTGACCCCTGAGCACAGAGCCTGGACAGTGCCAGAACACCACCGGATGTAGCCCCCAAATCCCAACACCACCACCCTCCCCCGGTCCCCAAACAGGGGAACATTATAAGAACTCTGAACTTTTTTTTTTTTTGGGTCACACAGGTGATGCTCATGGATTACTTCTGTCTCTGCATTCAGGGGACCACTCGGATGTCGGAGATCGAACACAGGTCGGCTGCGCACAAGGCAAACACCCTCCCCACTGTGCTATCAGTCCAGCTCTAAGGACCCTAATTCCTGGTGTGTGGAGATACTGCAAGTCTCACCCCAACACCTCTGTTTTATTCCCCTAATATCGTCCTAATTTATTCTGTGCTTAAGAACCGTCTCCCACCCCCATCCAATAACCTGAGTTTCTAAGGACAAGGATTTTTTTTTTTTTTTTTTTTTTTTGCTTTTTGGGTCACACCCGGCAATACTCAGGGGTTACTCCTGGCTCTGCACTCAGGGAATTACTCCTGGCGGTGCTCGGGGGACCATATGGGATGCCGGGATTGAACCCAGGCCGGCATAGGCCGGCGTGCAAGGCAAAGCGCCCTACCCGCTGGGCTATCGCCTCCGGCCCCACAAGGATTTTTTTTTTTGTTTCTTTTGGGGGTTACATCCAGCAATGCTCAGGGGTTACTCCTGGCTCTACACTCAGAAATTACTCCTGGGGCCGGAGGGATATCACAGAGGAGAGGGGCGTTTGCCTTGCATGAGGCCGACCTGGGTTCTATCCTGGCATCCTATATGGTTCCCTGAGCACTGCCAGGAGTAATTCCTGAGTGCAGAGCCAGGAGTAACCCCTGAGCGTTGCCGGTGTGACCCAAAAAAAAATAAATTAAAATAAAAAAAATATGGGGCGGGCGATAGCCCAGCGGGTAGGGCGTTTGCCTTGCACGCAGCCAGCCTGTGCCGGCTCGGGTTCGATCCCCGGCACCCCATATGGTCCCCCCGAGCACCGCCAGGAGTAATTCCTGAGTGTAGAGCCAGGAGAAACCCCTGAGCATTGCTGGGTATGACCCAAAAAAAGCAAAAAAAGAAAAAAAAGAAAAAATCACTTCTGGTGGTTCATAAAGAATGAACTAGTTCCTGAGGCCCCATTCACTCTCAATGGAACAAACATCTCTGAATGCAGCAGTTATGTGTACCTAGGTCGAGAAGTCAACATGATGAACAACCTAAAACCTGAGCTGCGCAGGAGGAAGAGAGCGGCATGGTATGCCTTCAAAGGCATCAAAGAAATAGCTAAAAGGACAAAGAACCTCCATCTCCGGGCACATCTCTTTGACTCCACCGTTCTCCCTGCATTAACATACGCCTCAGAGACCTGGGCCCTACGAAAGCAGGATGAGAATGCTATTCGGGTCTCCCAGAGAGGAATCGAAAGAGCTATGCTTGGAATATCACGCCTCACTCAAGTGAGAGAAGGAATCCGGAGTTCTGACCTCCGTCGCTATTCCAGAATCAGGGACGCTGTCTCGTTTGCCAAGGCATCAAAAATCAGATGGGCTGGACATGTAATGCGATTTGGAGACAACCGCTGGACTAGAGCCGTTACTGACTGGATCCCACGGGGTGTCAAAAGATCACATGGCCGCCCACCTACAAGATGGTCAGACTTCCTTGTAAAGACCCTGAAGGAACGGTTTGAGCTCTTCATATTCCTGAATCAACCAGATGTCATTGGGCTACATTGGCACGTGATAGGGGTCCAATGGAAATGTTACTGGTGCCCGCTCGAGAGCAAATCGATGAATAACGGGATTCAAATGATCAAGTGGTGGTGCTCAGGAGACAATATAGGATTCTGGGACCAAACCTGCTCTGCCACAAGAAAGGCATGTGCCATACCCACTGTGCTATCACCTCGCGGGCCCCCAGGACAAGGATTTTTGCCAGCTTCCATGATAATCCCCAGAACCTAGAGAGGAGTCCAGCACCTCCTAAGTTTTGATTCAAACTGTCAACTGAGGCACCAGGGTGCTAATACAGCAGTAAGGAGCTTATCTCGTATATGGCTGGCCCAGGTTCAGTCCCTGGCACCCTGCATGGTCCCCTGAACAGAGCCTGGAGCAAGTACTGAGCACTGCCAGGTGTGCCAAAGATTTAAGGTGCTTGCCCTACATGCGGCCTCTGAACAGACAGCTAGGAGCAAGCCCTGAGCACTGAGAAGACAAACACAACATTCATACTGGCTCAGGTTAGGCACCCTAGGGGGTGGTGGGGCGGGAATGAGGCATTTACCTTGCGAGTGGCCAACAGGGTTTGATTCCTGGAATCCTATGTGGTCCCCCAAGTACCAGCAGGAGGATTCCTGAGAACCCCTGGGTATCTCCGAGTTACCCAACCCCCGCAAATGAGGGCTTTTTTGCTTTTTGGGTCACAATGCTCAGGGGGTTACTACCGGCTCTGCACTCAGGAATCACTCCTAGAAGTTCTCGGGGAACATATGGGATTGCAGGGATCAAACCCGGGGGCGCGTGCAAGGCAAATGCCCTACCCGCCTTGCTGTCGCTCCGGCCCTCAACATAAAGCTTCTTCCAAGTTCGTTCATTGGAAAAACTTGAATTTTTTTTTTTGGGGGGCGATGAATCAGTGTCCCATTCTGAGACTCAGATGCAGTCACGATGACCTACAGGAAAGGATTCTGAAGCACAGACCGAGGGGACGGACTCCGATACCTACCGGGCGGGGCGGCCGCGATTCAACCCGGCGGCGGTCTATCACTGCGACCAGGGAGGGGCTTACCCAGGCCGCGCAATGAGTGACAGAGCTCCCCCTCCTTCCCTCCCCAATAGGTCTCCCTCGATTCTAGCCGCTGCCCATGAGGCCGGCCACACGGCCACCCCCACTTAGAGGAGGGAGCAAGCTGGGTTGGGGCGGGGCCGGGCTTCCCTTCCGACCTCTGACCAGTCTTCCGCCTTGCTTGAGGTCTCGACCTGACCTTCCCGCAGCAGCCCCTTCCCCCAGCCTCCGGGACCCGGCGCTCACCCCCGGGCCGGGGTCGGGATCGTGCCCGCAGAGCTCCGCCACCATCTCTGTGTGCAGAAACTCGAACAATGTGCTGTCCGCCATGCACTAGCTTCGCGCGCCTAAGAGACGGCTCTGCTCTCCTTTGCTTTCATTGGCCCGCTCAGGCCCGCCTACTCCCATTCCCATTGGTCTTTCAGGCTAGCCCCGCCTTCCTCCCTGGGCCCACGAGGTGCGCGCGTGCACTTCAGCTTTCTGGGGGCGGGTCTATTCCGTCTTTGATTGGCCGCGTGAAACTCTCCCCTCCACCTGCGTCTCTGCGTCTGAACTATTTCCATTGGTCAAACCTGCCTACACGGGACTTCCTGTTTTTTTAAATTTACATTCGTCCACTACGGACGCTCATCCCGGAAGCGCCTACACTAAGCGCTTTCCTATTGGTCAGGTTGCTACTGAAACCCTGCTTCCTGGTTGGTGGCCCAGCGGTTCCAGGGATTGGCCAACAACGCCCGCTCTCTGATTGGCTGGAGCTGCACCTCCCGACAGGAGCCAGCACTTTTGGAAGGCGGATTCCGTATTCTCGGATCTCCGGTGACCCGGTACGGTCCTAGGTGATAGTGGTCCCCGCCCCCCTCCCCTATGAGCGCAGCCTCCCCAGAGTCCATCGGACTGTCACCCTTTAAATGACCCTGGCCTGATGCAGGCTCGGAGACTGTGGCCTCCGCTCCGAGTCAGATTGGGCCTCAGTTTCCCCATGAGTCCATTAAATGGGTCCAGCGACGGGCTCCGTTTACACAAGAGGAAACTGAAGCCCAGGCTGGGGGGAGCAGGTGACCCTCAGTCACTGATCGGGGCAAGAGATAGTACCGGGTTCGGGCGCTT
>JAJIBD010012420.1:0-25187 GCA_021461705.1 Cryptotis parvus
ACAAAATTACTCTTCCTGCTACACCACAGATACACACACACACACACACACACACACACACACACACACACAAGCTATGATTTCTTCCTCTGATAACTCATCAATCCCCATTTCCCTGAAAAACCATCCAGGGCCCCATGCCATGGTCAGTTCCTCTCTTGTACTTAAATCTGGAAGGGGGGCCTGGCACTGCTGGGCACCCCCTTAGAGGTCAAGTCAGGTGATGAAATTTCCATGCAGAACAGCAGAGCTAGAGACAGGAAGTCCCTGAGGACATGGATTCAGCACCTGGGTGCAGCTTTACCTGAAGCTCAGATCCCTTTTCCTCCTGGCAGCTAGAACATACCCAAGCTAGTGCTTGTCTGATCACATCCATTATCCCTTGTGTCCATTGCAAGGAAAAAAAATAGCACTTTTAGACAAATAAAGATAGTGCTTATACAAATAACCACGCCCCTGGTGCAACCCATAGCTGGGAAGTGAAAATGAGAGGTAAGAATCCAAGGACAGGGGCGGAGCAATAGCCCAGCGGGTAGGGCGTTTGCCTTGCATGCAGCCGGCCCATGCCGGCCCGGGTTCGATCCCCGCATCCCATATGGTCCCCCGAGCACCGCCAGGAGTAATTCCTGAGTGCAGAGCCAGGAGAAACCCCTGAGCATTGCCGGGGTGTGACCCAAAAAAGCAAAATAAATAAATAAATAAATAAACTTAAAAAAAAAAGAATCCAAGGACAGGGGCCGAGGCGATAGTCCAGCGTGGAGGGCATTCGCCTTGTGCACGCGGTCGACCTGGGTTTGATCCCCAGCATCCCATATGGTCCCGCGCACCACCAGGAGTAATTCCTGAGTGCAGAGCCAGGAGCAACCCCCTGGTGTGGGCCCAAAATGGCAAAAAAAAAAAAAAAAGAAGAAGAAGAAGAATGCAAGGACAGCTGTGCAAGAGGAGGGTGAAATAGTGCTCCTTTTGGCCCTCCCCTCCTGCTTCCTGAGAGAGCAGCCTCGATGGCAGGAGCTCCGCAGTCATCTAAGGCCACGAGTCTGCAAGCGAAAGCTGTGACCTGCTAAGGGAGGAATAGCTGAAAATAATAGAGATCCAGGGGCAGCTCAGTGGTAGGACAAATGCTTCCCATGAATGAAGCCTAGGTCTGATCCCAGCCACCTCCCCAAAAATCTAAAGTTGGAAAGGAAACTGGATTCATGAAGACACCACAGCCGACCAACCTCCGGGTTTGTGTGTTTGGCTTGTGGGCCGCACCCAGTGGTGCTCAAAGGCTACTCAGAGCTCTGGGCATGGGGCTATTCCCGCAGTGCTGGGAGGAACTGAACCTGGCCTCCTCTACGCCCAACATGCACACAACTCTCTTTTGCCCCTTCCCTGCCACCCAGACCACTAAACTATTCTGGCCCCCCACAAGGCTTCTTATTAGGGTCTGTCTATTCCTGGTTCTGTCCTCAGGAGTGACCACTGGCTGTGCTTGGGAGACCACATGTGGGGTCAGCTGGGAGCGAGGCAAGTGCCTTTCCTCCCGTACCATCGCTCAGCTCCAACTAGGCTTCAAGTGTGAGAAATCAACCTTTTGGGGGCCGGAGTGATAGCACAGCGGGAGGGCGTTTGCCTAGCACACGGCCGTCCCAGCTTCTATCCCGGCATCCCATATGGTCCCCCGAGCACCGCCAGGAGTAATTCCTGAGTGCAGAGCCAGGAGAAACCCCTGAGCATCGCCGGGTGTGACCCCAAAAAGCAAAAAAAAAAAAAAAAAAAAAAGATCCCAGGTCAGCCACATGCAAACGCCCCACTCGCTCTGGCCCCCAAATTTCTTTCTTTTTTTTGCCGTGCCCAGCTTACTCCCCGGGGGGCCAGCACAAAACCAGGGACACCTGCCGGGCCCGGTCCCCACGCTCATCTCAGGCTAACGACCTTCATCCCTGCCCAGCCCCCAGTTGGGGGCTCCCTTTGATGACACATAGTAGAGGAGGGGCGCGGGCAGCTGACAGGGCCAGGGGGAAAGAGCAAAGCCCCACAGGACCCAAGGAAGTGAAAGCGACCGGCCGGCCTGCGGGGATGTGGAGGGTCGGGTGCAGCGACTCTCACCTGGAAGAAGGGGTGGTTCTTGACGTCCTGTGCCCCCTGGGGCCCGCGCCCAGCCGCTTCTTGGGGTCCTTGCAAAGGAGCCGCTGCAACAGGTCCTGAGCCACGGGCCCGATCCGGGGAGGGAATGGAGGGAGCACTTCAGGATCCGTCTGGGAGGATGGGGGCGCCAGGGGCCGCGAGCCCCCACAGCCCAACCCGGCAGGCCCCACAGCCCCTGGCCGCCCTCTGTGTCCAGCCCGGCTCACCGGGACACCTCGGCCTGCGTGTTCCTCTCGCCCTCCAGGGTGAAGGGCGGGGCGCCCGTCAGCAGCTCGAAGAGCAGGATGCCCAGACTCCACCAGTCCACGGCCTGCGGGGGCACCCGTGAGCACGCGGCAACCGCCCCCACCCCCACCCCCCCGCGCCCCACACACGACTCACCTTGCCGTGGCCCCACTTGTTGGGGATGATCTCGGGGGCCATGTACTCGATGGTGCCGCAGAAGGAGAAGGTGCGCTCTTTCTGGGGGAAGAGGACCGTCAGCGGGCGCCGTCAGCAGCCCGGCCCGGCCCATGCCACTCACCTCCTCGCTGAGGAACTCCTTGCTGAGGCCGAAGTCTGTGAGCACCACGTGGCCCCTCGGCGTCCAGCAGCACATTCTCCAGCTTCAGGTCCGGTAGATGATGCCCAGCTGTGGGGGCACCAGGGCCGCTGAGGCGCCTGCCCGCACCACCGGAACAGGGTCCCGCACCCGGGCACCAGGGGCCCAGGAGCAGCCCCCGGAGCACCAGCAGGTCCCCTCAAGAGAGCGTGGGAAGAAGAGTGAAGAGGCCCCCAGCCGGAAGCCTGGGCCCGCGAGGAAGCTCTGAGGGGCCGGTGGGAGGGGGAGAGGGCGGCCCTCTGAGGACACACACTGCACACAGCACACACACACACACCACACACCCTACACACCACACAGCACACACACACCACAGACACACACCACACACACACACCACACAGCACACACACACCATACATGCCGCACACAGCACACCTTACCACAGACAAATACCACACACCCCATACACACAGCACAGACACACACACCCCATACACACCACACACTATACAATACACACTGCACACAATACTATACCACAGACATCCACACACCGCCAGAAAGCCCACACACTATACCATACACACACGGACAGCAGACACAATTTACCAGACACACATGCCACACACCCCATACACACCCCACACAACACCCACACTATACAACACCCATACTATACACAATACTATTCCACAGACAGCCCACACACTATACCATACACTACACCAAGACGCACACACATACAACACACACACCAAACGGCTGACACACTACCACAGAAACACACACAAACTGCTGTGCCACAGACACATACACACACCCCAGACACCCCGCCCAGTATACCACAGGCAGACACAAACACACAAAACACACAATTCTATACCTCAGATATACACGCAGCACAGGACACTGTACACACTATACCACAGACACACAACCACACCTACCACACCACATACACACTGTACCACAGGCACACCCTACGTGCTTTATCACATACACACCCCTACGCAGACACACATTCTGTACCACAGAACTAACACTCCCACATAGCCCACATGCACCCCACACAGCACCATAGCACAGACACGCCACACACAGCCCAACTACACCACAGAATAACCCCCACACAAGCATACACCCACATACACTCCAGAAACATCCACAGACACTTCGCAGACACACCCCCACACAAACGCGCAGCACAGACACACCGCACAGCTAAACACACGCACTACACACGGCCGCACCCTGCCCCACACTCACGCCACATCACCAAGGACGGTGCGGGCGGCGCCCACCTTGTGCAGATGCTCCAGGGCCAGCACGATCTCGCCCCCCGTACACGCACCTCGGCCTCCTTGAAGTGCTGCCGCTGGTAGAGGTGGGTGAACATCTCGCCGCCGTTCACGTAGTCTGGGGGTGCAGCGCAGGTTGGGGTCCCCGCAGGCTGCCCCCTCGCCCCCCGGCCCGCCCCCGCTTACCCAGGATGAGGTGCAGCTTGGCGTCGGTCTGGAAGGCGTAGTGCAGCGTGACCAGGAAGGGCGCCTGGCGCACCAGCTCCAGCACCGAGCGCTCGGTGCGCGTGTGCTCCTGCGTCTTGGCGCGCTGCACCAGCGCAGCCTTGCGCAGCACCTTCATGGCATACAGCTTCCCCGCGTCGTGCCCGCCCGCCTTCCGCACCAGGAACACCTTCCCGTAGGCTGCGGGAGCCACGAGGGGGCAGAGAGGAGGCCGTGAGCGGGAGGGCGCAGACAGGGGGGGTGCACCCACCCCGGAGGGGTGCAAAGTGGGGTGGGGGCTGCTGGGGGAGGCAAATGTGCAAAGAGCTGGCAGAGCCTTCTGGGGTGGAGGGTGCACCCCCAGAGGGTGCCCAGCCGACGGGCGGAGAGGTGGCAGCAGGGTGGGGGGCGTGTGTGGACCTGCGGTAGAGGGGGAGGCTGCAGCCCAGGGGGCGGGGCATGGTGAGCGGCGGGTTGCGCGCGAGAGCCGGGTCCGGGGCCCAAGCGCCCCGCTGGGGCTGCACGCACCGCGGGAGCCGGGGCATCTCTGAGCGGGCGGGCGGGACAGATGGGCGGGCTGTGCTGGGAAAGGGCGGGGGTCTGGGGGTGGACAGGCCTCTCTGGGTGTGCCTGGGGGGGGGCCTCACCTCCTGTGCCCAGCACCTTGAGCAGCTCAAAGTTCTCCACGCTCACCTTCTCCTCGTGCCCCGTCAAGTTGGCTGTGGGCACACCGGGCCGATGAGCCCACCAGCACCCCCGCCCCCAGCCCTCCCCGCTGGGCCCGGGCGGCCACCAGGGGCCCCGCACACACCCCGCGCCCCTGCTCCACCTTCCGTGATCCGCAGCTCCACCGCGCAGCCCTCGTCCTCGTCCTCGTCCCCCATGTCCTGCGGGTGTCTGGGCCCCGCGCGCTGGACTCGGGGTGGCGCCGGTTACATGGCGGCTGGGCCGGGGCGGGCGCTTCCTGGTGCCGCCTCCAGGCCGAGGCGGGCGCCGGCGCCGCCTCCCGCTCCCCGCCCCGCCGGCCTGAGTCAGGCGGCAGGAACGTGACAGCGGGCAGGCGGGGGCAGCGCGATCTCCCGTGCCTGGGGCACCGGGGCTGGCTGCCGCGGGACCCGGGAGACCCTCGCAGGAGCCTGGGAGTCCCCCGGGGTGATGTGCGCGTGGCTTGGGGGCCACCCAGAGGCTTCTCCAGGGGTGCAGGCCCTGGGATGCCCTCCAGAGCTGCAGGGCCCGAGGCCGGAGCCTCTGCCCCCGGGCAGGGAGGGGCGCCCCACACAGGCACAGCGCTGAGCCCTCCCCTTTGAGTGCCAGCCAGGCTCGGCCCAATTCTCCACTCTGGGCAAAAGAGGCATTTCCGGGAAAGTCCCAGTCACCGGAGGCTTCTCGCCCTCCAGACCCCCACAGGCGCGAGGGTTTGGCGGCTCCCCTGAGACCACTCAGCCGCCCTGTCCTCTGGCAGCCGCACCGTGGCCCAGAGCCTGCCACTGGGTGCCAGCACCCGCCTGGGGTGCAGGGCGGCTGCGACCTCCTCACAGCCCACACACTGGACTTACCCGTGTTGGGGAGGGCTGGGGGCACATGCAACTGAGGTCCAAGCCCTGTTTCTGGGGCGCTCCCACCCAGGGGGGAGAGCTGGGGTCAGACACCCCAATTCCTGGCCTAGGGTTCTGTCACCCCGGTTCTGCCATGGCACCCCCTTCCTAGCCAGCTGCACCCCCTCATCCAGTACAGATCTTAGGGCACCGGTTCTCGCACAGAACTAGCACAGAGCCAGGAGCTTCATGAAGGGGTGTCTGAGCTGCACGGTGAGGCCCCCACTACTGACGGCTGAGGAGAGGGAGCAGGTCTCGGCTGGCCCCCACTCAGAGGCTGGGGCCCCTCACTTCCCACTAGCCCCTGGACGCTGGGCTCAGCAGAAGGCGGCACAGTCAGGGGCGCTCTCTGTCCCCGGGGGCTGCATAAGCCCATGAGTCAAGCTGTGTGGGGCACCCTCCCAGCTCAGCCCCCAGATGGGGCCACCTCACCTGAGCCCCAGTAGCCGCACCCTACTGGGGCCGCCCAGAGCTGACTCACCTCCTCCGCCCAGAGTAATTGCCCCCTTCCTGGGCGGTACCCCAAGGCCCAAGCCTAGCAAAGAGACCCCAGCTCCTTTCCACTTCCTGTGACACCCCCCATGGCATGGCTTGACACTGGGTGAGCTCCCCAAGGAGGGCTCAGCCCTAAATGGGCAGGGGCGAGGGCAGGGGGAAGGTGGAAGGGAAGGGATGAGGGAAAGGGTGACCTCCGCCCCTGACAGCCCAGACTCCAGCCCCTGGATGAGCCACTGTCAGCAGCGGCCCCCAAGTCCAGGCACGATCCCCTCCCAGCACAAAGCCTTTTGCAGGCAAAAAGGTCAAGGCCACCCCTGCCCACCCAGGGGAAGAGGACGAGGCCAGCAGCAGGCGGTGTTGTCCGGCTTTATTCGCACGCCCCACATTGGCTGAGGTCAGGCGTGAGCCCAGGGAACGGTCTCAGCTCCCAGCCAGGACTGGGTAGAGGACTCTCGGGTAGCCCCCAGGGCTGGCCCCGATGGGAGGGGTGCACGGCACAGCCCGCACCCTGATAAGGCACTGCTTGTGGGGCCACACCCCCCCACTGTTCACCCACTGGGCCCGACTCCTGTTGCAGGGGCCTCGGGCAGGGTTCCCAATCCTGAGAATCGCTCCAAGAGCCCTGGACCCCCAACTCCTAGACTGCGGGGCCCCGGGATGCTGCAGCGGTGAGAGGATGTCAGAGCCATGGTCGTGGGCCACGAGGTGTCACTGGCTGAGGGACGGGGCGAGAGGACGCTTCTCCGGGTTCTGCACCTCGAGGGCTGGAGGGAAAAGCTGGGTCAGGCTCCCGGGAGGCTCCGCCTCCTCCCTGCCCTCCCCAGCCACGCGACCGCCTGGCCACCCTCACTGGCCTTTCTGCAGCTTCCCCTGTGATCCCAACAGCCCAGTGACCCACTCCTCAACTTCTCATCTGTCAGGGGCCTCTCTCGAGCACCCCACTACAGCAGCCTTCCAGCCACCCTCATCTCCCTCCCTGTCTCCCCTTCGCCCGAGCACCCACCTCTCCTCAGCTCTGCGGTACCAGAGGGTGCGTAGAAACACCCCAACACCCCAAGGACCCCACATGAAAATCAAGCCATAGGGCCGAAACCTTGTCAAGACCCTGAAGGAACGGTTTGAGGCTCTTCATATTCCTGAATCAACCAGATGCCATTGGCTACACTGGCACGTGATAGGGTCCAATGGAAATGTTACTGGCACCCACTAGAGCAAATCAATGAGTAACGGGATTCAAGTGATCAAGTGATCAAGGGCCGGAGTGATAGTCCAGCGGGTACCGGGCATTTGCCTTGCATGCAGCCGACCCGGGTTTGATCCTCGGCATCCCATAAGGTCCCCCAAGCACTGCCAGGAGTAATTCCTGAGTGCAGAGCCAGGAATAACCCCCTGAGCATTGCTGGGAGTGACCCAAAAATGCAAAAAAAAAAAAAAAAAAAAGAACTGCATACAGAAAGCAGGTAAAAGACATATATGGTAACCTCTCAATATCTGTACTGCAAACCATAATGCCCAAAGGAGAGCAGACAGACAGACAGAAAACACTTGTGATAGGGGGCCGGAGTGATGGTCCAGTGGGTAGGGCGTTTGCCTTGCACGCAGCCGGCCTGTGCAGGCCCAGGTTTGATTCCCGGGATCCCATATGGTCCCCGAGCACCGCCAGGAGTAATTCCTGAGTGCAGAGCCAGGAGTAACCCCTGAACATTGCCGGGTGTGACCCAAAAAAAACAAAAAAAAAAAAAACACTTGTGATAAAGACAGGCTGGGGGGTGGCGGGAGGGAAACTGGGGATATTGGTTGTGGGAAATATACACCTGTAGAAAAAATGGGTGTCATTGTATGACTGAAACCCAACCATGAACAACTTTGTAACCGTGTATCTCACAGTGATTCAATTAGAATGCTTTAAATAAATATTAATAAATAAATGTAACTTAAAAAAGAAAAGAAGAAAATCAATCACAAGGTGCTGGAGAGACAGGACAGTGGGCAGATGTGGGCCTCACACGTTCCCACAGGGTCCCGCAAGCCCACCAGGAATGACTCCTGAGGGGCGGGGTGATAGCCCAGCGGGTAGGGCATTTGCCTTGCACGCGGCCGACCCAGGTTCCATCCCAGCATCCTATATGGTGGTCGTAACCCCTGAGCATCGCCAGGTGTGACCTGCAGAGCCAGGATTAAGCCCTGAGCACCTCCAAGTGTGACCCAAAAGCAAAACAAACAGAAAGAGCTGAGTGCTGCCTTGCAGGTCGGGGCCCAGCCTCGATTCCTGGCACCACACGGGTGGCCTTGAGCCGGGACTCAACACCCAACACCTAATATAACCCAACCCCGCAAAAGGGAAAGAATGACGTGAAGGAGGGTTTGGCCCTTGTGTTGTGAAGCCGCTCCTGGCTCCGGGGGTCCGGACTAGCTCTGGGGCCTGCTCTGGGCTCCTCAGCCAGCTCCGCATTCCTTGGTCCTGGGTCAGGCCCACCCGCTAAGACCAGTGTCGCTGACGCTCAGGTGACCTGGACCTTAGAGTCAGGACAGGGGGAGGCACCTGCCTTGCACAGGCCGACCAGACTCAATCCCGGCACTATATGGCCCCTGAGCCCTGCCAGGAGCGACCCCTGAGCCTAGAGCTGCGAGCCAGCCCCAGCACCACTGGGTGAGGCCCCCACAACAAGAAAACCGAAAAGGCTGGCGGCCCCACCCACTACCCGAGCTGTCTCTGCAGGGCTCCAGCACTGACCCACACGGAGCCCCCAGCACCACCCTCGCGACAGCTGCCCACCCCGCACACCCCATGGTCACACCGGTGAGAGGAGTCCGCGCTGCTGGCCCCCGCCCACTCACCCTCTCCATCGGCATCTGCCTCGTGTTCCGACAGCGTCTCCACAGAGCTGCCCCATCCCGCGCCAGCTCCTGGGGACAGACACTGGCCATGGAGGGCAGGCGGAGGAAGGGGAGCCCCACCCCACGAGGAACTGTGGGGGATGACCCGGCACCCCTCACCTTTGCCTTGGGAGCCGGGTGAGCCCAAGGGCCTCGGTCTTCGCTGTCGGAATCTCTGCCGGGGGGTGTCCCCTGGGCTGAATGACTCAGAGCTTCGGCCCACCGGGAACCGAGAGCTGAGCTTCCGCCGTTGGCCCCCTGCCAGAGACTCCCGCAGGCAGAGAGAGCTCTGGGCCCGGCGCATGGGTGCCGGGGGAGGGGACCCTGCCAAAGGCACCGAGGGTGAGACGGTCAGACCGGGGAGTAAGGGACCGGGCTGGGAGTGGAGCTGGGGGGACGTAGAGAGGAGGCAGCGGGGAAGGGGACAGGGAGGACCAATGTCCCTGCCGCCCACTCACTCCCCGGGGCTCTGCTGGCGAGGTCTCGTGGCCTCTGTCACTACGTCCCCTGCAAAGCAGGTCCAGGGGAAATGCCAGCCAAGAGCAGCTGGAAACACTGGGTGTGGGGTGTGGGGCCGGGGAGGGTTGCAGCAGGGAAGGAGAGCACAGGAGGGACAGGAGGGACAGCTGTGTGGCCGGCACGCGGGCTAGAGGACAGGGGTTGGGAGCGTCCTGGTCACTGAGCCCAGACCCACCTGTCCCATCTGCCTCCCTGCCCTCGGGCAGCTCCGCCTCTGGGGGCCCCAGGCTCTCGGTGCTTCCAGCCCCATCGGCCCCCAGGCGCGGCCCCGTGGGGGCCCCCTCCCGCCTGGGCCGCATCAGCCTCTTCACCTTGTCTGCCAGCCAGCTGCCCTTCCTGGGAGCAAGAGGGCACAAGAGGGGTAAGGCCAAGGGGGAAGGTGGGCGAGGGCCCAGCGGGGGGGGGCAGAGAGGAGGGCCAGGACAACCCCAGGGGGCTGAGCAGGGCCTGGCCGGCAGGTCCCAGCCAGGGAGGGTGGCAGGAGCCGCTCACTTGGTCCGGGGGCAGGGGCCCCGCCCAGCACGCGGTACTGGTCCATGATTTTCTCCACCAGCTTCTGCTTCTCCGGCGCAGGGCATTGAGCTGGTCCCTGGGGAGCAGCCGGAGGGACAGCATGAGCCTGAACCCCGGCCCTGCTCCCCCGACAGCCGCTGCTCCCGGCACCCCGCGGCCTTGTCTGGGGCTCACAGGTACTCGCGCTGCTCGCGGTGCAGGTGGTCCCGGCTCTCCAGGCTCCGCTCCAGCAGCGCCCGGTTCTCCCGGCTCAGAGCCTGCACCTCGGCCAGCAGCTGCCGGTTCTCCTCCTCCTGGGCACTGCGCAGCTCCGTGAGCAGCTGCGGGAGCAGGGCTGTGTCGGGGCCGGGCGCGCCCTCCCTGCACCCCTGCCCGCTCCCCACCGGGCTGCCGTCCCTCACACCTCGCACTGTGTGGTCAGCCGGCAGGCACTCAGGTCCAGCTGCTGGTTGGACTCACGCAGCCGCTGGCTCTGTGCTTCCAGCTGGGCCCGCTCTAGCTCCAGCCGGGCCAGGCGGCCCGCAGCTCCCCGCGCTCGCCCTGCAGCTCCCGCGCTCCCGGGACACCTCCGCCAGCAGCATCTGGGCTCTGTGGACGGCAGGGCAGCTGGTCTCCGGGGCCCCTCACAGCCTTCCCGGGACCGCAGGCGCCATGAACCCACCTGGAAGATGAGAATGTGGAGGAAGGGGCGGAGGCGGCCAGGGCCCTACCTGTCGTGCTCAGCCTGCAGCCTCCTTAGCTCCTCCTCCAGGCCTCGCTGCCTATGGCCATCCTGCACCAGGCGCTCCCGCTCGGCCAGCAGGGCCACCTCCTGCGTCTCCACACTGGCCTTCTGGGCCTGCAGCTGCTCATGGCTGGTGGACAGAGGGCAAAGGGCTCTGCGGGGGCTGAGGCTAGTGGTTCCGGGGTCCAGTCGGACCCTGCCTGCCCACTTCCGCCGTGGCCCTGCCAGGCTGGGTCCCCTCCACAGTGAAGTAACTACAGAGAAACTGCAGGACCCCGAGCAAGCTCTGTTTGTCTCCGGCCTCTCAGCTCTCAGGCGCTGCCTCCGGCAGAACCCAGGGCTGGCACACGCACACAGTGCCCGGGACAGGCAGAGCAGGGGGCTCAGGGGGCTGGATCAGGCGTGGCTGCCGGCTCCTGGCTTCACTGCAGAGAGCAGCCCTGAATACAGAGCCCGACCCAGTTCACCCCCAGGCAGGGTGGGCATGCCAGCCCACCAGCGTCCACGGCAGCTCAGGGGCTGTGCCTGGGGAGCGGACCCCTCCGGGGCCCGGGATGCTCACCGCCCTGCAGCTCCC
This sequence comes from Cryptotis parvus, assembly GCA_021461705.1. Classification (NCBI taxonomy): domain Eukaryota; kingdom Metazoa; phylum Chordata; class Mammalia; order Eulipotyphla; family Soricidae; genus Cryptotis; species Cryptotis parvus. The sequence goes on from JAJIBD010012420.1 coordinate 11,480, forward strand.
GGTGGGCCAGCTCCAGAGCCCGCATGTTGGCCTTGAGGTCCGGTGGCGGGCCAGGAGTCCCTCGAGCTCGGCCTCCTGGCGCCGCTGCAGCTGGACCAGCGCCTCGTGGTCCTGCAGGAGGGCCTGCTGCTGCCCTCGGGTCTCCTCCTGCGACTGCCGGGCTGCCCGCACCCTCCTCCTCCAGCACCCCCAGCTTCGGTGCAGCTCCTGGCCCTGCCTCTCCAGGGCAAACTTCTCCGCCTGGGTAGAGGGAGAGGCCGCGCAGGGTGGGGAGGGGGCAGAATCCAGAGCAGGGCTGAAGCGGGGCCAGCATGAACGGGGCGCTGGGAGAGGCTGGGCAGGGGAGGACAGACGGCTGGACAGAGCGTAGGGAACAGCGTGGGCTAAGAGGAGCAGTGCAGGACAGGACGGGAAGGGGCCAAGCTGGAAGGAACAGGCTCAGAGGTGGGGACCAGAAGCAGGAAAGAGGCCAGCGAGTGGGCAGAGGTGAGGAAAAGGGAGTAGAATCCATTCGGGGGTCAGAGGGCACCTGATTTGCTTTTTGGGTCACACTGGCGATGCTCAGGGCTTACTCCTGGCTCTGCACTCAGGAATTACTCCTAGTGGTGCTCAGGGGACCATATGGGATGCCGGGGATCAAACAAACCCAGTCAGCCGCAAGCAAGGCAAACGCCCTCCCCACTGTGCTATTGCTCTGGCCCCAATCCAGATGACTTAAAAAATAAAAATGAAAAGGTCGGGGAGTTGGCTAGGAGCTGGGGAAGGGGCCAAGGGCAGCAAAGGCGGGGCAACAAGGTGGGGGGCGGGGTCTTGCGGGGGAGTGTCATGGAGGGGCGTGGCCCTGACCAGCAGGGGGCGGGGCTTGAAGAGGCACCTCGAGCACGCACCTGCAGGCGGCTGCTGTGCTCCTGTGCCCGCTGGCTCTGTAACAGCAAGTCCTGGGCCCGGCCCTGCAAGCTGCCCAGCTGTCCCTCCAGGCGCTGCAGCTGGCCCTGCAGAGCCGCCTTCTCGGCCACCAGCGTGGCATTCTGCCCGGAAAACGGGGGAAGGTTGGAGACGGTGGGTGGTCAGCCGCGGAGCAGGGCTAAGTGGAGGGTCTCCCCCACCCACCCTAACTCACACTGCGCTCCACCTCGATGAGCCGCCCACTCTGGACCTCCAGGGTCCTCCGGTCAGCGCAGTCCTCAAGCTGCAGCCCCCTTCGAGCCCTGGCGCAGCTACAAGGAGAGAGGGAGTGCGGCACACGTGTGGGGGCACACCGGGGCATCAGCCAGAGGACAGCCCCGGGGCAGCACTGGCACTGCCCACACGCCTCCGTCACCTCAGAGGCCCTTCTTCCTGCGTCTCTGGTTTCCGCAGCTGAGCCGGCCTGATTTCCGGGCTCTTGGCCCTCTGCCCCTGAGACCCCGTGTGCTCAAACTCCCGCAGGGAGCCCCTATGACCCCGTGTGCTCAAACCCCCGCAGGGGAGCCCCTATGACCCCCCGTGTGCTCAAACTCCGCAGGGAGCCCCTATGACCCCCCCATCCCGTGTGCTCAAACCCCGCAGGGAGCCCCTATGACCCCCGCGTGTGCTCAAACTCCCGCAGGGAGCCCCTATGACACCCTCCCCCCGTGTGCTCAAACTCCCGCAGGGAGCCCCTATGACCCCCCCGTGTGCTCAAACCCCCGCAGGGAGCCCCCCTATGACCCCCCCCCCGTGTGCTCAAACCCCGCAGGGAGCCCCTATGACCCCCCCCCCGTGTGCTCAAACCCCCGCAGGGAGCCCCTATGACCCCCCCCCATGTGCTCAAACCCCGCAGGGAACCACTCACAGTACCCACTTGGGGCAGGGAACCACTCACAGTACCCACTTGGGGCAGGGAACCACTCACAGTACCCACTTGGGGTGCCGCGGGGAGCCAGGTTAGAAGAGCCTGTTTTCTTGTCTCTTTCTCTGGTGGACCGTGAGCTCCTGGGAGTGGCCGCCCTGTACTGGCCCCTGGTCCCAGTGCAGTGCTGGACGCAGCCAGGCCTCACCTGGAACAGCTCCTCCTCCAGCTGCAGCGCCCTGTTCTTCAGTTCCCAGAGCGCCTCCTCCTTGCTGGTCGCTGCTGCCTGCAGCTCAGCTTCCAACCGCTGTTCTAGGCTCTGGTACCTGCCAGGTAAAGCCTTGGCACCAATCCCTGCCCCCCAGCCCCTAGTCTGCCCTCCAGTCCCCTTGGGCACCCCCGTACCTCTGGTGTTGACACTCTTGTTGTTGCAGAAATTCCTGGCGCCCAGAGCCGCCTGTCTCAGCTCATCCTGCAGTCGCTCCAGCCGCGCCCCAGGTCCTGGCCGCGGAGCATGGCCTTCTCCAGCTCCTGCGGGCAGCAGCGCCAGCTCAGGGCCAGCAAGAGGCCCACCACCCCTCACCCCAGGGCTTGGAAAGTCAGGACTGCTGGCCTTCAAATCTCAGCTTCCCCGTCTGTAAAATGGGGCAAAGGCTTGTGGCCTCAAAGGGCCAGCTGCGAGGGAGGCCCTGACAAGGTCCTCACCTCTCTGAGCCCATAGCCCCTCGTGCGCCCGCAGAAGGCTGAGTGCCCACTATACGTGCAGGGCACGCGGCCCATGCAGGAGCACGCGGGAGGTGTAGCCACCGTCATGAGGCCACGAAGGACACTGGAGCACCGTGCAGGCCAGCCAGGCTGCTCATTGGAGAAGGCCAGGCCTCCTGTGGCAGTTGGACCAAACCATTGCGCAAGTGGGCAGGAGGCTGGGGGCCCCAAGGGAGGCCAAACCATTCTCAGGTGCAGAGTAGGGGGAGCGGGGGTCCTGCCAGGATGACCCTCTGCCTCGTCACCAGCCGTTGCGCTGGTCTTCCTGGGTGGGTCATCCCAAAGGAGCCAGCCCCAGGGCCACCCACGGCCACTGCCTCTCATTTGGAAACTACAAGTCCCACAAGGCCCTGCTGCCTGCATGAAGCCAGGGCGGAAGGCTGGAAAGGCAGGCTGCAGAGGAGGGTGTGCCAGCCCCAGGCCCTCGCTCCAGCACTGCCTCCACGGCTCTGCCAGCCCTGGAGGGCCCAGATCTCCCCGTGCCCCTGCTCCACACCCGGTCAAAAGCAGAAACCGGGGCTGGAGTCACAGCACAGCGAGGGAGGGCGCTTTGCCTTGCACACAGCCATCCTAGGTTCCGTCCCCAGCATCCCATAGGGTCCCCGAGCACCAACAGGAGTGATTCCTGAGTGCGGAGCCAGGAGGAACCCCTGAGCACCACCAGGTGTGGCCCCAAATCCAGAAAAAAAAAAGCAGCAGAAACTGCTCCGACCAGGAAGTCCCGGGAAATACCTCTGTGCTCGGCTTCCCCAGCCGGCTCTTCCAGCTGGCCAGCCCTGTCCTCACTTTCACTGCCCACCTGCTGGCATTCCCTCTCCTCTGCATGCCAGGCTCTGCCCAAGCTCCAGACTTGAGATTCTTCCAGGAACCTGTGAGTCAAGTGCTCTGATTCCGGTTACAGGTCAGGAGACCAAGACTCAGAGAGGTTAATAACTTGTCCCAAGCCACACAGCGGCCATGCAGGGGCAAGAGCCCAGGACCCCGAGGACCCAGCTCAGGGACATTGGAGAGAGCAGTGAGGCCTGGGGCAACCTCACAGCTGACCACTCTCAGGCCCGTTCTGCACTATCCCTGGCACAGGTCTGCCCCCGCGCCCCACCCCATGCCAGGGCTCCCTAGCACATGGCCGTGCTCTGGGAGCCCCAGAGCCCTAGGCTAAGGAGATTCGATTCCCGACCACACCACCAGCAGAAAGCTCTTCCCAGGCCACACGCCTCCTCGACTTCCCGAGACCGCGTCCCTCTTCCTGCGCCCTCTGCTCCAGGATCCCACCCAGGCTCCCGTTGTGCCAGCCTGAAGGAAGCCTGCCCGGTGGGAGCCCTGCAGCCTCCTGCGTCCCTGCCCCCACAAACCACACTCCCTGCTCCCTGCCACCCTCCCTCCTCCGGGAAGCCCTCCAGGCTGCCCCTGCTGGCAGCCTCGACTCCCCCCCTCTTGGTCCTATCTCCACCCTGACTGTGACCTGGGGCAGAGGCCTGCTGCCCAGAAGATGCTGCCCAAAACATGCTTCAGAGGGGCTGGAGCCATAGCACAGCAGGTAGCGCACTTGTCATGCCGAGGCCGGCCCAGGTTCAGTCCCCAGCACCCCATAGCGTCCTTGAGCACCACTGGGCACGACCCCACCCCAAAAACTTTAGTGAGGGACCAAAGCGATAGCACAGTGGGTAGAGTGCCTTGCACGCGGTCGACCCGGGTTCGATCCCGGCATCCCATATGGTCCCCCGAGCACCACCAGGAGTAATTCCGGAGTGCAGAGCCAGGAGTAACCCCTGACCAACGCCAGGTGTGACCCAAACAGCAAAAAAACAAAAACCTTCAGTGATTAATGAAAGGGACCCCCATGGGGCTGGGTTTGATCCCAGCCCTGCCTGGTGCCCAAGCACTGCCAAGAGAAGCCTCACCCCTGGAAAGGGGTTTCCAGACCCCTCCCCTCCCCAACTCCTCTTCCCACCGGCTTCACCACCCCACCCCACTCCCGCCTGCACCTTTCCAACCTGGGGCACCCCTAGCCCCTGAGCTGCTTCCTTCCTGTTGTTCTGGGTCTCAGGAGAAACCCCCCTCCCCACCTGGGGGCTCAAGATTATTCCTCAGAGCCCTGCACAGCATCCTCCAGGGAGTGGTCATTGTTTGCTCTGCCCAGCACCCCCTGGGCAGCCCCTTTGTAAATTTATTTATTTTGGGTTGGGGCCCTGCCAGCAGTGTTCAGGGGTCCTCTTGGCTCTGCACTCAGAAATCACTCCCGGTGGTGCTCAGGGAACCATATGGAATGATGGGGATCACACCTGGGTTTGCCACGTGCAGGCTAACGCCCCTCCCTTCTGTACCGTCGCCGGCCCTGCAACCTCTTCTCACGGTTTTTCTCCCTGTGCTTCACCTAGTCTGGCTGAGCTTGTTAAGACGCACGCCTGGGGGCCAGAGCCATAGCACAGCTGGTAGGACATTTGCTTTCATGCGGCTCACCGGGTTCGATCCCGGCATCCCATATGGTCCCCGAGCACCGCCAGGAGTAATTCCTGAGTGAAGAGCCAGGAGTAACCCCTGAGCATCGCTGGGTATGACCCAAAAAAGCAAAAAAAAATAATAAAATAAATAAATAAAATAAAAAGACATGTGCCCCAGTCTGCAGCAGGAGTGCAGGGAGACGGGTAGCCAGCAAGTTAGGTGACAAGGGTCGCACGGGCACACCACACTGAGGGACTCTTGAGGGGACCATGTGTCTGGGCTTGTGCCCGTGGAAGGCCTCGGCACGGGCCAGCCCAGAGCCCCAGCGTACCTCGCTGACCGTCTGCCTCTCCCGCCGCTCCCTCGCAGCCTCCTCCTGGTGCTCGCGGGCCTCCTGCTCCAGCGTCTGCAGCGGCTCCTCGGCCTCCTGGGCCCGGACCCGCAAGCCGAGGCCCCTCGCGCTCCCAGTGCCTCCGCTCCCGGCCCGCGGCAGCCAGCGCCTCCGCCAAGGCCTCCCGCCTCCCGAGAGGCTGCGTCCAGCTCCCCGGCCAGCAGCCTCCACGGCCTCCCGTAGCCGAGCCAGCTCCCGGGCCTGGGCTTCCGCCTCTCGGTGGGCCTGTGCCTCCGCCTTCCGGGCCTCAGCCAGCTCCTCAGACAGGCGGGCGGCCTCCATGCCTCGGGCCTCCAGTCTCCGGGCCTGGGTCTCAAGCGTAGCCCGCAGGGGCCTCCGCCTCGCTCTGGAGCTGGGCCACCTCCTCCCTGAGGGCCTCCTGCACTGCATCTCCACCAGCAGGCATTCCCCCCTGGGCCACCTCCTCCCTGAGGGCCTCCTGCACTGCATCTCCACCAGCAGGCATCCCCCCTGGGCCACCTCCTCCCTGAGGGCCTCCTGCACTGCATCTCCACCAGCAGGCATCCCCCCTGGGCCACCTCACTCCCTGTGGGCCTCCTGTACTGCATCTCCACCAGCAGGCATCCCCCCTGGGCCACCTCCTCCCTGAGGGCCTCCTGCACTGCATCTCCACCAGCAGGCATCCCCCCTGGGCTACCTCCTCCCTGAGGGCCTCCTGCACTGCATCTCCACCAGCAGGCATCCCCCCTGGACTGGCCCCTCCCAAGCTTGTGCCTGGGGATCCGACTTGTGCGGGGGGTTTCGGCGGGTTGGGGTTCCTGACGGGTCCCCTTCCAGCCTGGTCTCCCTGCACTCCTAGCCTCTGAGGGTACCTTGGGTGGGTCCTGCCATGGGTCTCTAGACTCCAGCTCCTCCGTCTCCTCTCCCTGAGACAGCAGAGCCTGAATTTTGATCTCTGGACCCTGAAGAGGTGCCCTAGAAGTAGGGGTGTGTGTGGGGTCTCCAGGACCCGCCTTCTCTAGGGATTCCTGTGTCTCTCTGGCAGGGCCCGGCTCCTGAGGTGCTGTTAAAACTGAGTTCGGGGTACCAGGGCGGCTGCCTGGAGGGGCTGCTCCAGCTCTGGCAGGTTTGACTGGGATTCCTGGGGGCACTCAGTGAACCCCCCCAAGGGCAGCGTTCGGTGCTGGGGCAGGCGAGTCCACGACCTGGGAGCCTTGTTCCCCAGCAGGGCTCCCCCAAGTTCTGGGCGCTGTGGTCTGAGGTGGGACAGGTCTGGGCAGCGGCTTCTGGCCCGGGCACCTCTGAGTCCTCCAGCAGGGGGTGCTGAGGGCACACGACAGGGAGGTCAGGCCAGAGGAGGCTCCAAGGAGCCCCTGCTGGGGACGAAACTCACCAGAGCCCGGGACTGGCCCCGCAGCGCCTGCAACAGGCCTCGAAGCTGCTGATTCTCCAGCTCCAGAGACCGAAGGCGGCTCCCCTCCGCCTCCCTCACCTCATCATGAAGGGAGGGGGCCACCACCAGGGGGCGCTGGGGAGAGCAAGACAGAGCTCAGGACCCCTGCCCACCTTCACACTGACACCCCAGGGTCTGGGAAAATGGGGGAGACCACCAGAGTCCACGCCCCAGCAGAGCCTCCGGGCAATGTTCCAGCACGCCCCCCCCGTCAGCCCCTCCCCAGAGCCCACTCACCCTCCCCAGGAGATCCAGGGGCGGCTCAAGGCTCTGCTGAAGCTCCAGCTCCAGCTCCACGTTCTCCTCAGCCAGCTGGTCTACCTGTTGCCTCAAAGAGTCCAGCTCCTAGGGGCAGAGGCAGGGCATAGGGTCACAGGACAGCGGCCCCATCCCACCCCTGAAAGTCATCCAAGTCTCTGAGTGTGGCTCACAGGGGCACTAGGGACCCTCGGGCGGGGGCACTGGGCAGCGTCCAGCGCGGCCTCACCGCCTGGGCCTCCCCCCCAGCCGTGTGTGCGCAGCAGCAGGTTCTCGCGCTGGGTCTCATGCAGCCGCGCCCGCCCGCTCCGCGTGGCCTCCAGCTGCTCCTCCAGCAGGGCCTTGGAGGCCTCCAGTGCCTCCGACAGCAGCTGCTCCTCCTGGGGGCGTTTGAGGAACAGAGGAACAGACGGACCTGCTGCCTCCCTGACCAGCTGGAGACCCCCGTCGCCTTAGGCGGGGTGGGGAACTTCCAGCCCACCGGTGTGTCGGGCCTGGTGCATGGTGGGACAGACAGGCGCCTGCCTGTGCTGTCCTGCCCCAGTGACTGTCAAACAGCCCTGGGCCCACTCTAGGGCACCTTCCCCCCCAAGTTACCCCTCCAAAAACTCCTTCCTAGCACCTGTCCTCTCTTCTCTGTCCACCCCAAGCCGTCTCTGCAGGCCTCTGCTGTGCCCCCAGAACTGCCTTCGATGGTGACATCCCAAGGCAGCCCCTTGGCTGGGGGGACTCTGCAGACGACCTCCCCAGTGCCCCCTTGCCCAGGGACCTGCCCTTGCAACAACTGCCACTGTGCCCTCCAGCTGTCCCATCCTCCAGAGGGCCTTGACCCTGGATACCACCTCACCCGCTTCTGACAACAGTGACTGCTCCCAAAATTTTCAGGTGTTCAAGGCTCCAAATGAAAATCCTGGGGCCCGCCTCTCAGGCTCCGCCCCCACACAACCCACCTCCCATAGCCCCCTCCTACTTCCCTCAGGCCACGCCCCACATAACCCACCTCCTGTAAGCCTCATCGGCAGACTCCGCCTTCCAAGGCCCCGCCCCACGCCAGGCCACGCCCCGCTCCTCACCTCCAGTCGGCCCCTTGTAGGCCTCGGCCGCCTGCAGCCGCTCCCTGCACCGCCGTAGCTCCTCCTGCAGACGAGGCAGGCGGCCGGCCCGTTCCCGCAGCGCCTCGGCCTCCTCTCGATACAGCTCGGCCCGTTTAGCCTGCCCCGACAGCGTCTGGACCTGGGCCAGAAAGTGCAGACTGGGATTGGGGACGGAGAGTTTCTGGCAGGGGAGAGACGAGGGTACCCGGAGGAGGGGTGGAGGCGGCGATGGTGGGGCGTCCCGAGCACCTCTTGGCGGAGCTTGCGGATTTCTGCCTCCAATCCTTGCACCTCTGCCTGGGAGTCCAACAGCACCTCGGCCTTTTCCTCCCTGGAAGGGCACGGGAGGGGTGTGGGACCTGCACCCCAGCCCCTCCCAGGCCTGGTCCCAAAGTACCCATCAGGGCTGGGCCTCTCCGCCCTGTCAGGCCCCCTTGCCCGACCCTGCCCCTGCGCTGCTCACAGCTCCTGCCGCAGGCGTCGGAGTTGGGCCTTGGCGTTGGCCAGCTGCAGGGCCAGATGGTGCGAGGGGCCTTCTAGGGGGTCCCTAGCAGGAGCCTCAGGCAATAAGGGGCTGGCTCTCGCTCCAACAGCAGCTCTGCCAGCTTCTGTCCGAGTCAAAGGTTAGGGGTCAGGCTTAACACATTCCAAAGCCCCCACATCTACCCCCCCAACCACCAGCCCTGTGAGGCCAAGGGCCCCCTCCGTACCCCCAGCACATATCTGGACCCCAACCCTCCTGCCCGCCCACACCCGAAGCAGAATCCTCTGCATGGATCAGGGCCCAGCACCCTCTACCTGAGCCCCTGGTCGCGCCTCCGGGCCAGCCTCAGCAGCGCCCCATCAGGCTCCGGGAGAGCAGCTCCAGCTCGGGGCCGCCAGCTCCCCGGGTTCGGGCGCAGCCAACGCCAACACCCCCTCCCCTGTCCCAGGTTGGGTCACCTGGTGGATAGGGGCAGCGGGAAGCGCTGGGGAGAGAAGGGGGCAGGGTGTCCCCCTGGGCAGAGCCAGTCCAGTCCATGAGCCCCTGTACCTCCTGGATGGCAGCAGCCAGCTCCCCCCTGCATCTCCAGGCTCAGGCCCCGATGTTCCGGATGAAGAGTTCCCGGTGCTCACACTGTGGGCAGGGGGCAGGGAGGTGGGCAGAGGGACAGAGAGCAGACAGGAGGGAAGAGGGGACAGGAGGGGTGGTCAGGGGAACAGGAGGGTGGACCCGGGGACAGGAGGGGTGAACGGGAACAGGAGGGGAGGACAGAGACAGGAGGGTGGACGGGGGACAGGAGGGTGGATGAGGGACAGGAGGGTGGTGGGGACAGGAGAGTGGACGGGGACAGGAGAGTGGACCGGGGACAGGGGAGGGGTGGACAGGAGGACAGGAGGGTGGGCAGGGGACAGGAGGGTGGGCAGGAACAGGAGGGTGGGACGGGGGCACAGGAGGGAGGACGGGAACAGGAGGGAGGACAGGGACGGGAGGGGTGGTCAGGGGAACAGGAGGGTGGACGAGGGGGACAGGAGGGTGTATGGGGACAGGAGGAGGTGTATGGGGACAGGAGGGTGGGTGGGGGGGGACAGGTTGGGGACAGGAGAGTGGACGGGGACAGAGAGAGTGGACAGGAGGACAGGAGGGTGGGCAGGAACAGGAGGGTGGACGGGGGCAGGAGGGTGGACGGGACAGGAGGGTGGGCAGGAGCTGATGGAAGGGAGGGCAGGAGGGGACAGGCGGGCAAATGTGGTGGGGACAGGACAGGTCAGAGAGGAGGTGCCGAAGCCCCCTGCCCTGCTCTGGCTCACCTGCACGGCCGCCCCAGGAGCAGCCTCAGGACGCCTTCCAGGGCCTCCACCGCCTCCTCTGCAGGACACAGCCCCCACAGTTGGAGGTGGGAGAAGCACTCCGGGGCAGGGGAGAAGCAGGAGGGGGTGGAGGGAGAGGGCACCTGAGAAGGGGTCAAGCCCCAGATTCTGGAGGTCCGGGCGGCCGCAGGATCAGCAGCTGCAGCTCCTCCTGCGGTGCGACAAAGCAGTGAGATGCGGTGGGGCCTCGCGGGGGTCTCCCGGCCCCCCCACCTCTGCCCCTTACCTGGTAAAAGTCCCTCAGCCGGCCCCACAGGTGACTGAGGTTCCGCACCCTCCAGGCTACGGGGTCTTCATGGTCCCTGACCATCTGCGGTCCCCCTCGGGAACTGGGGGCGCTGGAGGTGCGGGGAGGGGAGCAGCAGGAGGGGCGGGGTGATGGAAGACCCGCCTCCTCGCAAACCCCGCCCACCAGCGACAGGCGCCGCCCACCCGTGGCACGGAGGGTGCCCGGCTCTCGCCACCCCAGCCCCGTCCCCTTACATGATGCCCAGCACCCGGAGGAGCAGCGGCGCCGTCGCAGAGACGCAAGAAGCTCTTCTCCCAGCCAAGGGGCCGCTCTCCTTCCTCTTCCCCCCTCTGGCTCCTCCAGTTCCTCTGCCTCCCCGACGAGGCAGGCCAGTCCCAAGGCCTGTGAGAGCAGAGCCGGGTCAGCGGGTCACCTGCGGGGGGGGGGCAGGGCCCGGTGAAAGCCCCCCACCACCAGCGGTAGCTTGAAGCTTGGCCCCTCTGTGCGGGCCCCCTGATCCCAGCAGCCCCTCCTCCCCAACTCCCCTTGCCTCTGGCCCCCTTTTTCCCCACATTGGAGACCCGCAGGTCCTCAAGTGCCCCCTGGGTCCCCATCTCTGCCAGTCCCCGCAGCAGCCCCCAGCCTACCCCACTGCGTCTCACCCAGCTGGCGAGGCTCCCTTTCAGGAAGCCCCTGAGCCTGAGGCCCTTCTCCCCATCCATGGCAGGGGCCAGGGGTCTGGTCCCGCGGCAGCTGCACCTGCGTGAAAGGAAGAGGAAGTCCCCAGCGGGGGATCCCGCCGCCGCAGACACCCTGTGTAGCTTCCTCCTTCCGCGAGGGGCAGGCTGTGCAACGGAGCGGCCTCAGCCACCCGGTCACCCGTCAGGAACCTGTCCACAGCGTCCCTCAACCGGAGTCCCTGCCCCTCCGGCCTCCTTGCCCACTTAGAGCCACAGATGGTAACTTTGGCCTTGTTCCAGCACTCCTGAAGGGGCTCGGGGCCCCTGGGGTGAGTCGGAAAGAGGGGACACCCTGCACCTTTCACTTGCTCCACCTTACTGCCCAAACTCCCCCAAGCTATCTGGCCAGCGAGATTTCCTCCCCAGCAGCCGCTGCCTTACTCTACACGCCTGCCTGAGAGAGCACACGCCAAAGCAGCACCAGGGAGGAGGTCCCATAAGACCCCCAGAAAACCGCACGTGTGGGTCAGAGAAGGTGATACAGTGGGTAGGGCTCTCGCCTTCCGGACGTCCGACCTGGGCTCAAGCTTCAGCACCCGGGTGGTCCCTCCCAAGACTCCTGAGAGGGGGCCAGAGTGATAGCCCAGCGGGTAGGGCGTTTGCCTTGCACGCGGCCAGCCTCTGCTGGCCCAGGTTCGATCCCGGCATCCCATATGGTGCCCTGAGCACCGCCAGGAGTAATTCCTGAGTGCAGAGCCAGGAATAACCCCTGAGCATTGCTGAGTGTGACCCAAAAGCAAAAAAAAAAAAAAAAAAGACTCCTGAGAGCAGAGCCAGAGGCAAGACCTGAGCACTGCCCAGTGTGGCCCAGAAACAAAAGGAAAAAAATGGGGCAGGAGGCGATAACACAGCAGGTAGGACATTTGCCTTGCACGCAGCCGTCCCGGGTTCAATCCCCGCATCCCATATGGTCCCCTGAGCACCGCCAGGAGTAATTCCTGAGTGCAGAGCCAGGAGGAACCCCTGAGCAGCACCAGGTGTGACCCAAAAAGCAAAAATAAATAAATAGGGGCTGGAGGCGATAGCACAGCGGGGAGGGCCTTTGCCTTGCATGCCACGACATGGGTTCGATCCCTGGTATCCCCGAGCACTGCCAGGAGTAACCCCTGTGCAGCGCAGGGTGTGACCCAAAAATCAGATCGATAGATAGATAGATAGATAGATAGATAGATAGATAGATAGATAGATAGATAAGATAGATAGATAGATAGATAGATAGATAGATAGATAGATAGATAGATAGATAGATAGATAGATAGATAGATAGATAGATAGATAGATAGATAGATAGATAGATAGATAGATAATGGATGAAATTCAAAAGAATCATGGCTGACCCAGGCTCCCCAGGACCCACAGCTGAGAGCACTTTCCTCTGAACTTACTCTGGACAAATCTGAGGTAAGGGTCAGTCTGGCCTGGACAAACAGTATGGGGTCTGTCTTGCCAGCAGCCAAGCTGGATTTTCTCCCCAGAACCTCACAGGGTCCTCTTGTGCACAGCGCCAAGCCCAGCACTGCCCGGTGTAGTCCAAAAGCAAAAAGAACAACTTTATAAAGGAAACAGCCTCAGAGAGGTGGGAATAACTTGCCCCGAGTCACAGAGCTGTTTCAGGCAACCTTAGACATGCCAGTGGCTCCCGGTCCAGGTGAGGTGGGTGAAGGCCTGACCTGCGGACATGTGGGGCGCGGTCCAGGTGAGGTGGAGTGAATAGGCCTGACCTGCAGAGACATAGGTGGGGGGGCGCGGTTGTTGGGGGTGGAGGATGGAGAATGCTGTCACCTCCCCAGTACACGGGTCACTGGGGTTAGACTCATTCTCAGGGCTTCGTGCACTGCGTTGGCTCCGTGCTCCCTGGAGCACAGCAGCATCCCTGGTACCAAGGGTCCATGTAAATTAGCCCCTCAGCGAGCCTTATTCCCACCTCAGCCTAGACCTCCACTCGCAGCACCTGCCTGCTCTGGGTCTGCAGAGCAGGGGATGGGCTCACCCCTCACCCCGCGGAGGCCCAGCGCCCCCCAGCCTTGCTCAACTCTGAGTCACACCCTTCCTCACCAAGAGGCAGCGCCCGTGTCCGATTGCTCTCACTTCCGCTGTGCGGACAGGCCTGGCTGCACCCCCTGCCGCCCCGACCGATTTAGCTGAGTCAAACACAGGTCGGGGATGGCGGGGCACACCCTCATCAGCTGACCTGAGATCGCGGGAATTCAAGGCTCAGCTGGTCTCCGGGGATAGTGCCCTGAGGTTGGGAGTGGCCTTTCTCTAGCAAGGTTTGTCCTTGGAATTTTTCCCCAGATGCGCATCTTAGAGATGGCCCTGGGGTAGGGCACCCTGCAGGCTGCTGACTCCGTTTTGATTCCTGAGCTTGCTTGAAGTCCCCTGAGGCACCCCCCAGGAGTGATCCCTAAGCACAGAGTCGGGAACAAGCCCTGAGCACTGCCAGCTGTATCCCAGACTCCCCTGCCCCCAAGGAAAACGTCAAGAGGGGCGGGGAGAGACAGAGGAGCCACAGGCCCGTGCTCTGCACTCAGCTCCCATCCCCAGCCCTGCACGGCCTCCGGGAGCACAGAGGGGGCCGTCCCCGGGGTCTCTGTCACGGACATGGGGACTGGAGCAGCCCCTTATCCCCAGCCCTCATGTTGGCCAAACAGCTCTAGGAATGGCCTCAGGCCTCCTGAGCACTAACTGGAGACCCCTCCAAAAACTTAAATAAA
>JAJIBD010012421.1:0-20246 GCA_021461705.1 Cryptotis parvus
AATAAACCATGGTTCTGATAAAATATGCCACTCTTCACATTTTGAGGACCCAAAATAGGTTTATCTTGATTTTGCAAAAACATGATCTTGAGATAGAACACAAGAATACTGTAAAAACATGTTATTCAAATATCTCTATTTCACCTAAAATTACAGGAAGTAGCAGGTAAGCTCATGTCTACAAATTTGCTGCAATCTGGATAAGTAAAATAATAGGGAAATGGTTCATAAATTACAAATTTTCAAAAGATGAAAGGCATTAAAGGCTTCTAAATTATTTATGTGGAAAGTAAAATTCTTTAAAATGCCCAGAGAACCTCAAATATAAATTTTATATGCATGCATCAATTAATCATTGTAGAAATGGAAATAATGGAAGCTTCAGAGTACCGTAAAATATTTTTTAGAAACAATAGGCAGTTTTACTTTAAATAAGACTCTTAAACCTGTTCATTAAGTCATGATAGATAAACCCAACAATTTCATTTTAATAAAATTTCATCTTTCTACATAAAAAATCAGTTATGTGATTTTATTTACAAAATCAGTAAAAACTGTCTTTATCTAGTGTGGAAAAATAGGAACCATTTAGATAAATAAGTTCTGCAAATGAAGTATCAATTGCTTTCCTTTTGCTCTTCTATATTTTCACAAATTAAGGAAGTCGAATGCTTTTATATGCTCCACTGCCTACAGTCCAAGACCTTTTGATATATTGTGCATTTCTTTGATAATTTACTGAAACATTAGTGATGAAGTTCTCAAAGCTTGAGTTAAAAATTGGTGGTCATATTGGGTGGTCATTATGTTAGTAGCAAAAATAAAGTTTCAGCTATTTCAGGATTTGTGGCCACAGAGGATTCCTCATTTTTCTTCCTTTGCCCAAGTGAAAATATGTTTTTAAAAAATTAGCAATGGACAAACTTTTAAATTAAATGTTACATTCTTATCAACTTTTGTAATAATGCTAATTTTTAATTTAATGTTATTTTGTTAATATTAAGTTGTCTAAGACAAGAGGTAGACTAATTTTGTATTCAAACATCTTAAATGACATAAGTAATTAAAATAATTTTTAATATAGTTTCCTATTATATTCAGAATAATTAAATTCCCTTTGTGATACATAATACACTGTTGTTTTAAAACTCAATCTTTGAGACAGTAACTGTAAGGAACTATTTTAGTTGACTTCAACTACTGGTACCTTTTAATAAAAAATAGCAAAGTTTTTTTTTATGAAAGAATCTACTTTGGGGAAAATTAAAAAAATAAGTTTCAATGATTAAAATGTTATGTATAAATTTCCCCAATGCAGAGCATTAGGTGTTAGAATGACTAATCATATAAACACATGAGATTTCAAAATGCAAATTGTGTAAAGGAGAAATATCTGAATTAAGCACAGTTATTCTAGTATTAAAATGTGGCATGTCAATTATCAGAAAATTGTATTCTTTTTTTTTTCTTGTTAGCACTTTAAGACTCTCAGACATGGGGCAGAGCTGCTACTTGCTCTCCCTGTGCCCAGCCGCCTCATGAGGCGCCGGGAGGCATGGCGGGTTCTAGCCCTGGCCCGCCACCCCAGCAGAGCCTCACAACAAGCCAGATGACCACCCCCGGCCCCACTCCATGGGGGCTGCCATTTCCACATCTGGACTTCCCTATCGTCACAACTCCACCCAGCAGACCTGACTATCACAGCCTGGCTCACGCGGCTGCTAGCTTTATTTAGAGGTGACTACAGGAGTATGCCACCAGCACAGCAAGCCAGGCAAACTGCTCGCGTATTTGATATGCCAAATACCAGTAACATTTATATTAGGTCATTCCCATGACCTAATATAATGGTTTGAGGCTCTTTATGTTCCTGGAGCAAGCGGATACCTTTGGGTTCTACTAGCATGAGACAGGACATATGGAGATATTACTGGTGCCCGCTCTAGCAAATAGATGATGAACTGGAAGATAGTGATAGTAATAGCACTTTAAGAACAAAATAGACATGAATGGGCCCTTTGATTTTCCTCTACACCTCTACAAATTATTATCTCTGAAGATCCTGGGCCACATACAAGTTAACTCTCAGGGACAGAATAATATAGAGCATGTTGGGCATTTGCATTGCACATAGCTAACCCGAGTGATCCCCAGCATCCTAGATGGTCCCCTGAGCACCACCAGGAGCAATTCCTGAGTGCAGAGACAGGAGTAACCCTTAAGAATCTTTCTTAAGGTGTGAACCCAAGAAAGGAAAAATAAATAAATAATTTACTCCAATGGGCAGGAGGAGAGAAAAGGTAGGAGGTTAGTCTGTCAGAAATAAAAACACAAATTTTCTATTAAAGTTTATCATACCATATTTTTCAAGTTTCTGCATTGTAAGTTTAAGGCTTTATCTAATAATTTAAAAATACATGATTTTTTACACACAGTTTTTTTAAACACATAAAACACAACCACAGAAGTTTCTGCTGTTAAATATATTTGAATCACTGAATACCTAGTGTAACAAGTCCTAAAATTTATTAATTTATCATACAGAAAGAAAATGTCTGAAGTGTATGACTTTTATAATAAAATGTGAACCTATTCCACAGAAAATCCAATTTACAAAAAGTCACATTTTAAAAAATAAGATTTATATTGAATATAATGCTGCTTTTTAAACAATGAATTCTGTGTGGGGCAGGGAGCGATTATGGGACTCAAGAGTTATGAACATGTTTTTGTAACCACTCAACTTTTGAGGAAAAAGTTTGCTATATGACAAAAGTATAATAATGACTACTCTTCTGTCACAGAGGATTTCCTGGATTTGAGGACAAGGTCTTTTATGGATGAAGAAAGTTCTTGGAGCTCTTTACGAGTCGTACTGGTGACATCATCTCGTTCTTTGTCTGATTCCTCATTCAGAGCATCATCCCTTGCCCAGTCCTCTTATTCTGATTAACTAACTGCTTTACAACCAAGCCTTGATACTTGACCAAAGAGTGTGTTGATCCTATGAGGAAAAAAGGAGGAAAGTTAGTAAACATAATTTAATTTTATGTGTACAAAGTAGGATTAATTCACTGAATACATACTGAAGGTCTTCATCTTTACAAAACATGGGGAAAGATAAGAGTTAAATTGGGCAAGGTCCTTGGTGCTTAAGAAATCTAATTTATGGAGATAAAACCTAATTTTAGATCATTTTAATATAAGTTGACCTAGGTTCTGTCATGAAAGAAACACTCAAAGTGATATGGAAATTCAAAGAAATCAAATTATGTTTAGTTGAGGAGTTTGCCAAAATATTTTCTGCAGAATATTATTTTCAATCTGTCCTTAAAGAACTTTAAAGGAATGTATAAACTGAGATGGAAAGTTGGACATTAATTTTCCAAAAGCTTAATTTTTGAATTTGGAATTTTTAGAATGTAAAAATTGTTCTATTTTTTTTTCCTATGAATTTCAGAGCATAATGAAAGATTCTTTGAGTTGGGCTTGATTTTGAAAATCCTTTATTTTCACTGTCACTCTCACTGTCTTCCCATTCATCGTCGATTTGCTCGAGCGGGCACCAGTAACATCTCCATATGACCTGTCTCATGCAAGTAGAGCCCAATGCACCTGCTTGCTCCAGGAATATAAAGAGCCTCAAACCATTCCATCAGGTCATGGGAATGAGGTCTATAATTGTTACTGGTATCTGGCATATCAAATACGACACGGGTAGCTTGCCAGGCTCTGCTGTGTGGGTAGCATACTCTTGTAGTCATCTCAAAATTCAGCATTTATTGATGAAGCATTCGAGCCGGGCTGTGATAGGCTGGTTTGCTGGGTGGAGTTCTGACGAGGGGGAAGTCCGGATGTGGACTATAAATAAATCCTTTATTTTACCATTCCCATTCTTGGAAGCAGGAAGATGATGTGAAAACGTTTTGTGTCTTGGTACTCACAATGATCTTGATCTATCTACTCAGAATCTAAAAGCTGTAAAAGTTCCAAGAATAGGAAAGATATCATACCTCTGGAATTTTGTTTTTCAGAAAAGCAATAATCTGTGGGACACATTTTCCAGGCGCATGGAGCATGCTGTGGGTGGAAAACTGAAACATCAGGACTGAGGTGAGATGCAGAATCAGAGCAGGGTCTTCCGTGACTTTCAATTGCTCAGCTAGTGCTTGTCGATGCTGGAACAGTATCTGCCTAACCAAAAATAAATCACACATGTAGGTTATCACATTATAGACATTTTTCACCAATGTAAACTCAAATCATTCCTGTCTAAATTAATCTCATCTTCTTGTTTAATTATGAACAATAATTTAGCAAACATCTTAAGAGACCATTTAAATATGAGCTACAGGTACCTACAGGTAAAAATGGCATGAGTAAACTAATAGGGTAGGAACTGATGGAAAAACCTATAAAACAGAAACACTCAATTTTTTTAATATTAAGGGCATAATTATCCTTTTATTGATTATAATGTTAGAAAGATTTAATAGATGAAGGTGAACTAAATAATTTTTTTTTTTTTTACCTTTTTTTTTTACAATGTTGTTCGTGTTTGGAGGTTTCAGTCACATAGCCTACCAGCACCCCGCCCTCCACCAGTGCCCATTTCCCACCACCAATGTACCCAATTCCCTCCCCCTCCATAACCTGCCTCCATGGCAGGTACTTTATCTATTTTCTCTCCCCCTCTCTCTCTTTTCCTTCTCTTACATATTGTGGATTCCAATACATACACTTAGAGGCCATCATGTGCATTTTTTTTGTCTGTATTTAATGCTCAGTTCTAGGTTGGTATTAGTTCTTTCAGCATTTATTCGCACATGTTCCCTTCTCTGTCTTACCTAACCTCTGACTCCCAAGCGTTTGTGGTAATTTCCACTTTTGGTAAGACCAGATCCACATTTCATCTGACATTGGATTTTGGTATCATTAAATGCACATTCTATATCTCTCTCTTTCCTTCTGACTAATTTCACTCAACGTGATCCTTTACATGTCCATCCATTTATAGGCAAATTTCATAAGTTCATTTTTTCCTAATAGCTGCATAGTATTCCATTGTGTAGATGTACCACAGTTTCTTTATCCAGTCATCAGTTCTCGGGCATACTGGTTGTTTCCAGGTTCTGGCTATTGTGAATAGTGCTGCTATGAAAACAAAAGTGTGGATTGTGTTTCTGCTGTGTGTTTTTTGGCTTCCCAGGCGTGGTATGGCTGGGTCAAAAGGGAGCTCAATTTCTAGTCTTTGGAGGAATATCCATATTGTTTTCCAGAAAGGTCATACAAGTCGACATTCCCACCAACAAAGTATGAGAGTCCCCTTTTCCCGCATCCACGCCAGCACTTGTTGTTTTTACCCTTTTGGATATGTGCCAGTCTCTGTGGTGGGAGGTGATATCTCATTGTTGTTTTGATTTGCATCTCTCTGATGATTAGTGATGATGAGCATTTTTTCATATGCCTTTTGGCCATTTGAATTTCTTCCTTGTCAAAGTTTCTCTTCATCTCTTCTCCCCATTTTTTAATGGGGTTGGCTTTTTTCTTCTTATATAGTTGTACCAGTGCCTGATATATCCTGGATATTAACCCCTTATCAGATGGGTATTGGGTGAATATTCTTTTCCCATTCTGTGGATTGTCTTTGTATCTTGGTCACTGTTCTTTCGAGGTGCAGAAGCTCTTTAGTTTCATGTAGTCCCATATGTTTATCTTTTTTTCTATTTCCTTTGTTAATGGTGTTTCACCTTTGAAGATGTCTTTAGCTTTAATGTTGTGGAGGGTTTTTCCTATATTTTCTTCAACGTACTATATAAATTCAGGTCTGATATTGAATACTCAAATATTTTAAACCCAGACTTGGTGATTACACAGAACTGCAGTGACTGACCAAGTTTTCCTATAAAGATAGTCTAAAAGCTAATAAATAGTTCCCAGGTTTGATTAATGATAGGTCTGAGGAACTTAGCTAATGGGTCAAAGAGGAACATACAAGTATATTAAAACTTTGAATATACCTGGAAGTGTACAGCTATTTTGATTTGACAGTTCTCTATGCAAACTTCATACTGTTGAGTTATAATTTCAGACATAATTCATCACAAATATAAGACTTTGTTAATGATATTGAGTCAATGTTACCTTTCCCTTTTTTTGTCTCCTCTTTTTTATCATAATATCACAAGCTTCCGTTGCAGAATCCAAACAAGACAGAAAGTCTTCTATGCTCTGCAAGGTATTTAATAACCATGATTTACTTTTATACAGGTTAGTTCAGGAAACAGAGCCAACTGACACTCTCTTATGATTTTCACAATCTGAATATATCTTTCTTTAAAAGCTAATTCGTTACTAAATTAAAATCTTTGATTTTGGACTAGAAAGAGCAAAATGATCCGAGTTTGGGTTTCTCCTTTATTCTTAGCAGTATCTGAATACAGAATTTACTCAGATTAGATTTATTTCTAATTCTTATTAAAAAGTACCACAGATTCTTTAAAGTGGGCTGAGAGGAAGTACAGTGGTCAGGTGCACCATGCACATAGCTGACCAGGGATCAATTCCTGGCACCCCATATAGTCCCTGATACCACAAAAACCCCATCAGGAGTGATCTGAGTGCAGAACCAGTAGCAAACTCTGACATTTTTACTCAGTGGCCCCAAAACAGGCCCCACTGCAAAATGGCAGTTCCTTTTAGCAACAAATATTGCCCAAATTTCCAAAAAGACTCAAATTTTACTTACTTTTTCATTCAGAGAGCTATGGAGTTTTGTGAGAGGTACTTTGGTTTCCTCTGATAATTTACTTAAAATTTTTTTTCTCACCTAAAAAAAAGGGAAAAATTCTTTTGGCATTGTATCTTTGATATATGGTAAGCATAAGACTAAACAAACAAGATTACTACTACAACAAAACTTTCACTTCTTTGCTTTTGAATTTTTTTTATTTCAAAGTAGAGATTAAGTTTATTGGAAATCATTTAAAGCCAGAGAACTAGCTAAAAACCAGTTGGCCAAATAAGCTTGATGATCTTATTTTTTCTATCTGCTCTGAAAATATAAAGTGAGAAAAGGGGAGTGAGACAGCGGGGTGGAGAGGGGGAAGAACAGAGAGTTTGGAATTATCTTCTGGGAAGAGGAGAGTTTGGGGTCTGGGGTTAAGAGCTTACTGCTTTCTCTTTCAGGTCAGAAGAGTGTTTTCTTTGTGTTTTCATAATGCTAAAGACACCTATAAGCAAGACAACTGGAGTCTTTTCCCTTGGATTGACTTTTTTTTTTTTCCTTGACTCTGTTGTGTGTGTGTGTGTAAGCCTTTCAGTACTCCTCTCCAGACAGGGATATGTCTTGAAGTCTGGCAGCATGCTTGCCCTTGGAGTCTCACGGCTCCATGTAGTAGAAAATATAGGGGCAGCTTATTTTCTTCTTGTTGCATGTCACACCTATCTTTCTTCTATGTTACTTGAAGGACGTGGATAGGACTTGGGTAGTTTTCACAGCAGAGGTTGGTGCAGCGTCAAGACAACTGTCTATATGTGAGGGATAAGTAGCTCAAGCTAAAGAAGGAAAGGAAGGAGTCAGTACTGTGAAAGGCATATGAGGGAAATGAATGTACCTCAACTTGGAGGTGGAGGTGGAGGTTTTAGCTATAAAAAGAAGCCACATAACAATGAATACCAAGAAAGTAAAAAGCAACCAATGTCCCCTCGTGGCAACAATCTCACAAGTCTCAATTTGGTGAGATCTAGAACAAGGTCACTGATAAGCAACTAGTTATATGATGACAAGCCTGTCTCTGTGTCTTATAAATGACCAAACCCAAGGAGCTCTAAAAGGATGAAGACAAAAAGGAGGTACAGTTATCTTTGGGATAGACTGCAGGACTTTAGGAATAGATTTTCCTCCAGAAAACAACTAGGAATTATTGCTCTACCTTACACTGCAAGAAGGGAAGAGATGGACTTTCAACTTAGCTCACGTAAGAATTTTAAAAATAAGTCAATATTATTCTAAATACTGAAATGGGATGGTTTTGCTCAATGAAAATTACTGCAGTGTTATGACATGTAGATAAAAAGCTGTTAAGAACTTGTAATTTAGCAAGAAAAGAGACTGCAATATAAAAATTAGGAAAAAATTAATACTAATTCCAAAATATTGTTTTTAACACTGATTACCAATTCTCCTACCAACTATATAGTTTATAATAAACTTATGTAATTTTTCCCCATAAACTTTATCTTCCCTTTAACCTATATTAGGTAAGAAAGAATAAAACATGCAAACATCAAAAACAACACACACTCACACACCAAGACAGACAAGAAAATTATTAACATACTTCACTTGTAATAGTTGTAGGATCATCTACTGCCATCATTAAATCCGAAGCTAAGAAGTTGAAAATGAGGTTAGTGATATCAGTACACACTGTCTTCAGCAAGTGCTTTGTAAGAGCAGCCTGTGTATCATCTGAGAAACAAAGATGCTTTAGTAAAATGATCATTCAAGAACAACGACAAAGAATGAAAAGCAGTGTTAAGTATACCTGTAAAAAAACTTCATCCCTTTTTCAAATAATCGAATATTATTATATAGGTTTGAAGCCTCCTCTTGTAAGTCCTTGATTATGCGTTTTCTACCAGTTCCAGAGGCAGATGTTGAAGACATGAATACTGGACGAACCACCTCGAGATTACGCTTTATTAAGAGGTCTGTGTATAAAATAAATATATTTTAGATTATTAAATTGTACTTGATTTATACAGATAAAAATTTACCTCTATATAATAAGCCTTAAAATGTATTTTTTTTTCAAACAAGATTAATTTAGAGAACAGATTTTTGAGTTCCAGGAATTACAATGAATTCTTTTTCAATTTTGAAGTACTCAAAAGCTATTGCACAAAGGCAAGAACAGTAACAAAACGTTAATTTAAAGCAGCTATATAAATTAATATGGACTATAAATTAAGGAGACTGTCAGGGAGCCACTGGGGTCCCCAACAATACTGGGAAGAGAGTTCCCTTCTACCTCCAAAGCCGGCAGGGAATGGATGAAAACTAGGAATGGATGAAAACTCAGGAATCCGATGCAATTTTAAAAGGGCTTTACTATCACAGGTTCCGATATACAATCCAAGAGCAGGGAAAACCTCCAAACTCTGGGTTCCCAGCTAGGCTCCAGCCACGTGTAGGCCAAGATGGCTGCCACCACATGTTGAAGCCCAACAGAGAATGGAGAGGACGGAGAAGCAAAATGCCAAGGAAAGCCGGAAATGGCAAGAGAGAGCTTCTTTCTTCTTACAGCTTATTTTATAGGTAGAAATCCGCCTAAACTTCCCAGCCCGGCCCATTGTGGGCTGGGCTATCTAGAGATGAAGACAGGTAAATAGCTGTATAGAAATGCAGCACTTCAGGTGGCCTTCTGGCTGTTTATAAGAACCCAGAGCTGATTCAAAGCCTCCCTAGTAGAGCTGGGAGGAGCTGCAAGCTAAATGTAGCCGGAAGCTAAATAGGGCATCACCCAACAGTAGACTTTAAGTTAAGCAGACTATAATTTTGCTCCTCATCCCATGAAAATACAATTCTTAATTTCTAAAGTTCTATCACTGTATCACTGTCTTCCTGTAGATCATCGATTGCTCAAGCGGGCACCAGTAACATCTCAATTCATCCTGTCTTATGCTGAGATAGCCCAAGGGCAAAAGTTCTATAAAAGAACATATTAAAAAATTATACTCAACTAATGAAAATGGATTACTCAAAAAAATTTAGGAACTAAATATAATCTTTTAAATAAGAAAATTTATAATGTATTCCCAAATGAAATGTATTCACTTAAATCTGGAAAATCTCACTGTACAGTGATATTTCTAAATTCAAAACATGTAATACTTTCTGTATGAACACAAACTTAGGTATGCCATTTTAAGGCAGATCTGTTGAAATGCATTCTCTGAAGGCCCTTAATTTCCTCCCTAAAAGTGTACTGCTTATTTTGTCAGAACCAGATAAGTAATAGTTTCATCGAGTAACAGAAAATCCTCCTTTTTCCCCTTAAGATGTAACTTTTCATGCTATAGGAGAGATCAGCAGTGATTAAGTTCAATGAATAAGAATATCATCATACTCTGGTCTTTAATTTTGCCCAATGTTTTGCTTATGAACTTAAAGTTTTCCTTGAATTCAACTACTTCTGTTGGCAAACAAAATAGGGCATTTTGGTGGCTTTTAATAAATTTTAAGTTTTAAAAACATCTAAAACAGAAACTTGCTCAAAGAAAAAAATCAAATGGCCAAAAGGCACATGAAAAAATGCTCTACATCACTAATCATCAGGGAGATGCAAATCAAAACGACAATGAAATACCATCTCACACCACACACCACAGAGACTGGCACACATCCCAAGGAATAAGAGCAACTAGTGCTGGCATGGATGTGGGGAGAAAGGAACTCATTACTGTAGGCAGGAATGTCGACTAGTCCAAGCTTCTCAAAAAACAACATGAATTTTCCTCAAAAAACTAGAAATGGAGAGAGAAACAATAACTTTTCCGAGATCTTGTGAAAAATTATAAATAGTAATTTAGTGACTCAATTATAAAACAGAAAACCCATGTTTTTATACTTTATCAAGTACTCGGCAAGTTCAGAAAGAAATTCCTCAGGAGCATCTTGTATGCGTTTTCTTAAAAAGTCTTCAATCTCATCTTGGAACATAAAAGTAACCTCTGGTTTCTTTTTTCCTGTAATAGAGATGAGTAGAGGGAATCACAACACAATTAACTAAGCAAACTAGAAGAAAAAGAAGACCGATTAACATAGTTAACAGTATGGGAATTTTCACTGCCTACCATAAAAACTGAGTCATTCCTTAAATCAACAAAACTGTCAATGTCAAATAGTAACAATTCATTAAGAACAATTTTCAGGCTATTAAGTATGCTATTTAACAAAAAATTCGTCCCCTACCCCCTTGGGTGTGGGAACACCTGGCAGTACTCAATTCTTAACTCCTGTCTAGACTACATGCATGGACCACTTTTGGTGGTGCTTAAGTGAACCATATGGTGTACCAGGGATTGAATTCAGGTCAGCTGCATGCAAGGTAAAGTGCCCTACTATAATGGAATTATTTGTAAGCTGTGCAAATGTCATGCTAATCACTTTCTTGTAAAAGTATGGGTTACAAAGAAAACTAATGATACAGGTACTATCTATAAAAGTACAAAGTGAATTTTCCAGTTACATTAGATTATTAGCATTATAAAAGTGAAACCTTACAAATAAAAATAGCTTAAGCAAAATTTTTACCATGCATCAAGATCTAAGTACTGGAATTCAGAGTTTTCAAATAGACAAGTATTATTTTTTTCTTAAAGCTACTGTCAATTCTCGACGTTTTACATTAAATATTCTGATGGCTTCCTGCAAGCACTTTAAAAGTTACTAAAATATAATTTCTTCTATAACCTCTCACATTGGGTTGATGCTCAATTTCAGATGAAAACTTAATTCTATCCTTCATTTTAGAAATGACAACACAACCCTTTTCCAAAAGCATGGGAATTTCATTTTTAAAAGTAGAATAGTTTTACTACTTCTGTGGCCTCTCCCCATAATTCACATATGAAAAGAGAAGCAAATGCTTCATTTAGCAACTAGTTCAGGACGAATATTAGAAAACACCTGAAAATGCTCAGCAGTCATTCCTGCCTCTACACATAGGAATTACTCTTGTCAGTGCTTGGGGGACCATATGGGTGCTGGGGATCAAATCCAGGACAGCCACATGCAAGGTAAACACCCTACATGCTGTACTATTGCTCTTTTACTGCAATCCTCAAACATAGCTGCAGAATACGAAAATCGGTTAATTAGTAAAATAATTTAAACTCACAGAACTTATTCTTACTGCTATTTAAAAGTAATAATACTTCCTATGAAGAAACTTTCCTTAATACTCCACTGTATGTCAAAACAGTAGCTATTACTAGTTTTTTTTAGATTACTTTAATGCAGTGATTTCAACTGATGTACTGATATTTGTCTACAGGTAGAAAATTATTGAAAACTTCTGCTCTAAAGATCAAATTCAAACAATTGATCATTTTACTTGATCACTTGAATCCGTTA
Source organism: Cryptotis parvus (assembly GCA_021461705.1). Classification (NCBI taxonomy): domain Eukaryota; kingdom Metazoa; phylum Chordata; class Mammalia; order Eulipotyphla; family Soricidae; genus Cryptotis; species Cryptotis parvus. Next base: position 12,143 of record JAJIBD010012421.1, read on the forward strand.
TTGATCGATTTGCTTGAGCAGGCGCCAGTAACATTTCCATTGGACCCTATCACGTGCCAATGTAGCCCAATGGTATCTGGTTGATTCAGGAATATCAAGAGCCTCAAACCATTCCTTCAGGGTCTTGACAAGGAAGTCTGAACATCTTGTAGGCCACGTGATCTTTTGACGGCCCGTGGGATCCAGTTGGTAACGGCTCTAGTCCAGCGGTTGTCTCCAAATCGCATTACATGTCCAGCCCATCTGATTTTCGATGCCTTGGCAAATGAGACAGCGTCCCTGATTCTGGAATAGCGAAGGAGGTCGGAACTCTGGATTCCTTCTCTCACTTGAGTGAGGCGTGATATTCCAAGCATAGATCTTTCGATTCCTCTCTGGGAGACCCAAATAGCATTCTCATCCTGCTTTCGTAGGGCCCAGGTCTCTGAGGCATATGTTAATGCAGGGAGAACAGTGGAGTCAAAGAGATGTGCCCGGAGCCGGGAGGTTCTTTGTCCTTTTAGCTATTTCTTCGATGCCTTTGAAGGTACTCCATGCCGCTCTCTCCTACTGCACAGCTCAGGTTTTAGGTCGTTCATCATGTTGACTTCTCGACCTAGGTACACAAACTGCTGCATTCAGAGATATTTATTCCATTGAGCGTGAATGAGGCCTCTGGAACTAGCTCATTTTTCATGAACATAGTTTTCTTTAGATTCAGCTGTAGACCTATCTTTCCACATTTTTGGTCGAAGTCAGCCAGCATTTGTGCCGCTTGGCTAATGTTTGGTGTTATTAGAATGATGTCATCAGCGAAGCGGAGATGGTGTAGTTGTTGACCATCTATCTTCACTCCCATTCCTTCCCATTCTGCTATTAAAAGCAGGAGGTCCATAACAGCTAAAACCACTCAAATTGGTAACTATCTTCCAGCTCTACACTATGAACAATGAACTCTGGGGAGAAAAGCTAAAAAATAAGCAATTCAATCATAACAAATAAGTTTCTGCTGGGAGAAAAGGAAAAGCTTAGTTTAAGTGAAAGTTTTTTTTCAAGAGGAAAGTTGCAGATACATAATTTTCCTCCTTTTATAAAAAGCAACGAGTCAATTGGATGTCTCTGTAAAAATTAAACATTCGTAATTGCATCCTAATTAAATTTTAAAATATACACTTTTCATAAAGTAATTTGTTTTATACTGCAGTGGGAGACCACAAAAACTAGCTGGCAATCTGAACCTGCAAAGTATTTAATTATCAACTAAAATAGATGAAATAATACCATAACCTTTGAAAAACATTTTTATGAAAACATTAATGGTTTTTACTCTAGGTCTAGGGAAATAAAAAAAATAATTACAATTTAGTACACTATAATTTAGGTCATCAAAAATTTTGAGACTAAATCTCTTATTTATTTGTAAAAGAACTTATCAAGAACAGCTGAACTGTACTTGCCCTCTCCTCTTCCTGTGATTTACAAAACAGATTAAGCATCTTATTATGCCTTGGCAAATAGTCACATTTCCTTTTCAACTTTGGCTTAGTTTCCAACATTGCCCTTTAACATTCTGAAACATACCAGAATTCCCTTAACATGTAGTTCTTTACTAACTTCACATCCGCTGAAACATTTTCATCTTTTTTTGTTAAACCACCGTCCTCTTTAGATCAGTGAGACTTTACTAGTTCAGAGTATTTTAGAACAGTGGCAATGTCAACCTTCCCGATATAAACTATTTTTCCTGTAATACCACTTACTGTTGAATCATGTTTTACATCCAAATAATCACTTCTTATATCTTTGCTGCCCTTTCATCTCTGTCATCCAATTCTGTCTTTTGATTTTTTCATTTTTGATAACCTATCACATGGATTTATCACTGGGTGAGAGATAATATAACTCTGTGCCCTATCTGTGTATCACTTGATCACTTGAATCCTGTTATTCATCGATTTGCTCGAGCGAGCACCAGTAACATTTCCATTGGACCCTATCGGCGTGCCAATGTAGCCCAATGGCATCTGGTTGATTCAGGAATATCAAGAGCCTCAAACCATTCCTTCAGGGTCTTGACAAGGAAGTCTGAACATCTTGTAGGTGGGCGGCCACGTGATCTTTTGACAGCCCGTGGGATTCAGTCAGTAACGGCTCTAGTCCAGCGGTTGTCTCCAAATCGCATTACAGGTCCAGCCCATCTGATTTTCGATGCCTTGGCAAGCGAGACAGCGCCCCTGATTCTGGAAAAGTGACGGAGGTTGGAACTCGGGATTCCTTCTCTCACTTGAGTGAGGCGTGATATTCCAAGCATAGATCTTTCGATTCCTCTCTGGGAGACCCGAATAGCATTCTCATCCTGCTTTCGTAGGGCCTAGATCTCTGAGGCATATGTTAATGCAGGGAGAAGCGGTGGAGTCAAAGAGATGTGCCTGGAGCCGAAGGTTCTTTGTCCTTTTTAGCTATTTCTTCCATGCCTTTGAAGGCATTCCATACCGCTCTCTTCCTCCTGTGGGCTCCAAGTGGGGCTGGAGACTGGATTAATCTGTTAGGTGGAGACCTAACGAGCTGCTTGTTACTCTGTGTATAAAGTAACCAATAGATACATAATATATAAAGTGAAATAAATAGACACTCCATGCAATCACTGACACACTTTAAAAGAAGAGATCTGATTGTCATGGATCATGATGTACAGCTGTTATTTATATACCAATTTATGAACTGAGAGGCTTGCACTAAAACTAGCCCTTGATACAGTTCCTGACAGTTAATGCAACCTGAAATCTGAACTATGACTGGGCGATTATCATAGCTACATAATGGCAACAGTTGTGACCACTGAGGTACAGCCATATATCCAGAACACATACTCAATGCAACTGAAAACACTGGATCTGAGCAGCAATCACCGACACTTCGTAATGTGCCTGTCAAGTTGAAGGTGGGAATAGGATGGGGTTTGGATAGGGGGAAATAAGTGGAGGAGGGAAAGTGACACTGATGGTGTGATGGGTGTTTAAATAATAAGCCTAAAACTCAATTATCAATAATTTTGTAAATCAGTTTTTAATTTAAAGAAAAAGAAAAAAGAAATTTGTGACCACTGAAACGATATAAATCATCTTGTTAGATTAACACATATATTTATATGCATCTTTATAAAAAGGTGAGAAATATCATGCAATACAGAGGGGCTGAAATAAAGCTACATACCAGTGTGAGATGAGTCATCATCGCTATCATCATCTTTTTTCCCTTTCTTTTTAGTTTTTTTCATTTTATACTCTCTGGCATTACCACCGCCTCCTCCTCTTACACTTCCACTGCCCTCTGGTGGAAAAACAAAATTAGTAATCCTTGAATAAACATTTTTTTTGATAATATATTATCATTTTAACATTACAGTAGAAAAGTACATATTAGTAATTAAGAAAATTGTAACCATTTTTGAAACATTACCTTATTAAGATAATTATTTCCAAATGCAATAAAAAGTAGTAATAATGAAGCTCTTAAATGAAGCAATTCGCTCTTACTTGTAGCCTACATATTCAACTGCAATCCCTGTTTCCAACGTCCCTTTTGTTCTACAGTTCTCATTTGCTCTTGGACAAACTCATTTCTTTACTTCCTTTTCTACCTATCCTCAAAAAAAAGTGTTTTCATTAGCTCAAGTCTTTTACCATTAGTCTCTCTACCACAGTATTTCACAAACTAAATTATTCCTACTGTCTTCCAGGTTGAAAGATTATCTCCACTCAGACTCACCCACCCTCAACCAGTTAATAAACTTCTTGAGAGCAAGAGGAATGTGTCATTAATGTTTGTTTCTTGGGGTTAATGATTCACATTTAAGTGGTGTCAGAAAATGTTGACTAAAAATATTAAATCATCTAAATAAAAATATTATTATTAATCAACCAGCTAAATAAAGGTTACACAAATGCATATTGAGAAACAAATTCAACAACTGTAAACGAAAGTAAAAAAGTACTGAGGCATTTTACTGCTATTGGTATTTCCATTTAAAGAAAACCATTCAACGAAAAGAATACTTACCTAATAATAAAACTAAAATTTTGAAATTGTATTACAATTTTTTTAAAATCCAATTACTTATACACTAAAGATCTTAGCACACATACTAAGTATTTTTTCCAAGATATTGTAATAGCCTATGAATAAAGAGCTATTAATTTTTTCTTGCCCTCTGAACAGAAAAGCACAATTTTTTAAAAGTACAAATTAAAGAAAATGTGCTTTCACGTGGGAAGACTCATGTTTGATCTAACCTATGCACTGTAATTACACTGTTACAGTGAAACAGCACTGCTGCTGAGAACAAAATCTTACCTGATGACCCTTCATTTGATAAGCAAATAAAACAGGTTAGTAATACTGACATAATTGGAACCTAACTATTAAGAAAAATGTATTACTCTATCTTCAATAACAGGATGAAATATGAATTGCTGTGTATACTATAATTTATTGTCAAGATTTACCATCGTTTTCCAGAAGAATAAGAATTACAAACACTATTGATTCTATAAAAAATATTTGAAAGGGAAAAGAAACCATCCAAAGAAATAAGTGAATCCCCTACAAACAGAAATGAAATCTTTATAGCCCATGGTAAATAGTACTATATTTTTTTGATGCAATACGTCAAACTGAATTTCCCCTAACAACACTAATAAAGTATTTCCTACTATAAAAAGCAGGGGAAAGATTGCATCACAAGTGTAAGTTATTAGAACACCAGCAGTACTCTAATTCCCAGTGCATCTGAATTAAAGACATTCTCATGGGAACTTCATGAGTTTTATACATTTATAAAGACCTGAAATAAATCAAGCTGTGCTTTCGTGGAAGGGAAAGAACTGAAATAGACAAGGTTCTCAAATAGTAAAATGTATCACAGTGATAAAAATGCATAACCCCTCCTGCCAACCCCCAAACACCCCTGGGAAGTTGACAGCAGAGGAGATGCCTAATTTCATGATAGTTAGAAAATATCTCTGAGGAACCGACATTTTAAATTGAACCTAAATGATAAAAATCACTTAATTAAAATCTGGCAGAGAAAAATCTAGGTAGATAAAATAGTTAGTGTAAATATGAACGTGTCAAACTGAGAATAAAAAAATCATGATTAGAACATTGAGTATGAGGAGAAAATAAGAACAGAAGATAGGCCAGATTATGAAATTTACCCTAAAGTAACTCATAAAACATGTAATAACCACTATCTTTATCTTAATAACTGAAGTTAGTTCATTAGAAAAAAATGTGATTTAGAGTTAAAGGCAAACAAGCCAAATTAAGGTCTTTCAAAGGATGTAATAAATGCAAAATTCACTGTGAAAATTAACAAATTCCACAACCTTTAAACTTTTCATAATAATTCATTACCTGTTGCTTTCCTTCTTCGTTCATCTTTTTTATCCTTTTTACTTGTATTAACATTTTCTAAAATAGTAATCTGTTTCAGATCTTCTTCAGTGATTAAGTGTACAGGATTGTTTTTCATTTCCTTAAATTATATTTTTTGGTAGGCAAAAATATAGAAAAAAGAAAACAAACAAAAGGAGTCTTTATAACATATGATAATTTTCCTAATTATCACATAATAATTTCTTTCACTGCTAATTATCTATAAAGCTTTGTTTCACAGTGACACTCTGACACTATTTCCCTTACCTTGTTATTTTTGGTTTTTTGTAACCAGCTAGTAAGAAATCATAGACACAGTGTCAGAGTAAAAACCTTTCAGCTAAGTCTGAATGTTTCTACTACTACTGAATATTAACAAATTGGATACCTGAGATTACTAGAAAGTGCAGGCAATCACTAGCTACCAAAATGAGTGAGAAGGGGATGGAGCAATGTCCAGCAGATAGGGCATTTGCCTTGCATGTAGCCAACCCTGGTTTGATCCCCTGCATCCCATATAGTCCCTTAAGCATCGCCAGGAGTAACTCCTAAGTGCAGAGCCAGAAGTAAGCCCTGAGCATTGCGGGGTGTGACCCAAAATGCAAACAACAAATAAATAAATAAATAAATAATGGACTGATAAGGATAGTTATAGAATTATATTTAACCTTGTAGACTCAATCTATATCTTTGATTTTAAGATAATAAACTACTTCAAAGTTCAGAAACATGTTCTCTACCACTGGAAAGGGTTCTAAATCTATTCTGACAAAAGTATATTCTCATATTAAAAGTGGCGGAGCGATAGTCCAATGGGTAGGGTGTTTGCCTTGCATCATGCGGCCTGCCTGTGGTCCCCCTGAGCGCCACCAGGAGTGATTCCTGAGTGCAGAGCCAGGAGTAACCCCTGAGCATTGCCGGGTGTGACCCAAAAAGCAAAAAAAAAAAAAAAAAAAAAAAAAGTGGTATTTCTCTTTTGGGGTTCCAGAGGAAAAAAAATTAGAATGACAGTTCAATCAAGAAAATCACATTTCTGAAACATGACCTTGTAACAGGAGGTCTTGTCAAAGGTGGAAATTATCACAAACGTGTGGGAGTCAGAGGCCAGGTAAGACAGAAAATGGAACAATGTGCTAACAATTGTGGAGGGTACTAATACCAACCTAGAATTGAGCATTAATACAGGCAAAACATACACATGACAACCCTTTAATGTATGTTCTGTAATCCATAGTCTGGAAGGGAAAGAAAAGAGAAAGAGAGAGAAAGGGAAAGAAATAAAGAACCTGCCATGGAGGCGGGCTGGGGAGGGGAGGAACCGGGGACGTTGGTGGTGGGAGATGGGCACTGGTGGCGGGATGGGTGCTGGAACACTGTATGACCAAAACCCAAATATGAACTTTTTAATTGTATATCTTTGTAATTGTATATCTCACAGTGGTATAATAAAATACTTAAAAAAAATCACATTTCTTAAAACTCAATTTTTCTAATTAAAGGGAGGAGAATAAGGAAGAAAAAAGTCACAACTGTTGTTTTATTTTTAGGAACAAAGATGATGAAAATGAAAAACTCATCGAGTAACTGGTAGCATACATATAACATACACATTATAGTTAAGCCTCTCTTATTAGATTCATTACATTTTACATAGGTGCCATCCTGCTTTTGTTGTAGAGGAGGAAATTGGAGGCATTTAGGTTCAAATTTCAAGAGTAAAGAAATGGAGTTAAAACTCAGGTTTACTGAATCAATCCTATGTAATTTTCACTCTGCTATCTTAGCTCAAATATGGAATATTACTACTGCCTCTTTCATAGATTATTAAAAATTGGAAGAGGACTGTAGACAAATATCAATTATTTACAAATTTAATAAGCTGACATGAGCTTATTTTAGTCTACATTGCAATAAATGGGCTGGTTTATACCTATGTGTGAGCAGGCTTTAAAGCTGCTCACACACACAGGATATGTGTGAGCTGCCAACTAGAAACATAAACTGAAATTATTAAAGCAGAGCTAGCATGATTCTTTCCCATGATATAAGAGAAATCTCATCTTTTAAGTACTTTGATTACAAATGTTTTAAGGATCTAAGCAATTTAAATAGGAACAAACATTTCTTTCTCTTCTGTAGGTTATTCTATGCCATCCCAAATAAGTAAAATTAACAGTCTCTGTTATACTGTGTAATGATCATCATATATCATATATACAGCATTTACACATGCAATTTTTTTGTTTTTGTGAAATTTAATATTAATACAATTAACAATATTAATATATTAATAATAATATTCTCAGATGAAGTATATAATTTATTATTTCAATTTATAAAATAACGTGTTCCAGTTCTAAGTTATATGCCCTTGTGGCAATAAATATAAAACAAATCCATAAGAGGAAAAAAGAAAGGGATGATGGATTAAAAGAAAATGATATATAAAACAGTATTCACGTCTGCAGATTGCTTAGCCCATTTTTTCAAAAAATATCAGAAGAAAAAAAACACCAAATATTAAAATACTGTTAATATTCACAGATGAAAGAAAATCTGGCATACCTTTTCAGCTTTCTGGTGCATCAATTCACTGAAGAGTTCTGTACAATCGTTTATAAACTTTTCACTGACTACCACAGTGTCACTGAAGACTACAGCTGAAGTTTGTTTGTTGAATGATCTCATC